>CM051266.1:66565401-66660401 GCA_027921565.1 Artemia sinica | reverse complement strand
TGGTGTGTAAGTTTTTTGTGTGTGTGTGTAAGTTTTTGTGCGTGTGTGTAAGTTTTTTGTGTGTGCGTATGTTTTCGTGTGTATGTGTAAGTTTTATTGTGTATGTGTGTAAGTTTTTGCGTGTGGGTGTAAGTTTTTGTGTGTGTGTGTGTGTGTAAGTTTTTGTGTGTGTAAGTTTTTTTGTGTGTGTGTGTGTGTGTAAGTTTTTGCGTGTGGGTGTGTAAGTTTTTGTGTGTGTGTGTAAGTTTTTGTGTGTCTAAGCTTTTGTGTGTGTAAGTTTTGACGTGTGTGTGTAAGTTTTCGTGTGTGTGTGTGTATAAGTTTTGTGTGCATGTAAGTTTTCGTGTGCATGTGTAAGTTTTTGTGTGTGTATGTGTGTGTGTAAGTTTTGGCGTGTGTGTGTAAGTTTTCGTGTTTGTGTGTAAGTTTTGTGTGTTGCGTATGTTTTCGTGTGTATGTGTAAGTTTTTGTGTGTGTGTGTGTAAGTTTTTGCGTGTGGGTGTAAGTTTTTGTGTGTGTGTGTGTGTGTGTAAGTTTTTGTGTGTGTAAGTTTTTTTGTGTGTGTGTGTGTGTGTAAGTTTTTGCGTGTGGGTGTGTAAGTTTTTGTGTGTGTGTGTGTAAGTTTTTGTGTGTCTAAGCTTTTGTGTGTGTAAGTTTTGACGTGTGTGTGTAAGTTTTCGTGTGTGTGTGTGTGTAAGTTTTGTGTGTGTGTAAGTTTTGGCGTGTGTGTGTGAGTTTTCGTGTGTGTGTGTGTGTGTAAGTTTTGTTGTGTGTGTGTGTGTAAGTTTTTGTGTGCATGTAAGTTTTTGTGTGTGTGTAAGTTTTGGCGTGTGTGTGTGAGTTTTCGTGTGTTTGTGTGTGTAAGTTTTGTGTGTGTGTGTGTGTGTGTGTGTGTGTGTGTAAGTTTTTGTGTGCATGTAAGTTTTTGTGTGCATGTAAGTTTTCGTGTGCCATGTGCAAGTTTTTGTGTGTGTGTGTGTGTGTAAGTTTTTTGTGTGTGTAAGTTTTGGCGTGTGTGTGTGTGTAAGTTTTCGTTTGTGTGTGTGTAAGTTTTGTGTGTGTGTGTGTGAGTTTTTTTTGTGTTCATGTGTAAGTTTTCGTGTGGTGTGTGTGTGTAAGTTTTTGTGTGCATGTAAGTTTTTGTGTGCATGTAAGTTTTCGTGTGCATGTGTAAGTTTTTTTGTGTGTGTGTGTGTGTGTAAGTTTTTGTGTGTGTGTGTGTAAGTTTTGGCGTGTGTGTGTAGTTTTGGCGTGTGTGTGTAAGTTTTCATGTGTGTGTGTGTGTAAATTTTTGTGTGTGTGTGTGTGTGTGTGTAAGTTTTGTGTGTGTGTGTAAGTTTTTGTGTGTGTGTGTGTGAGTTTTGGCGTGTGTGTGTAAGTTTTCATGTGTGTGTGTGTAAGTTTTTGTGTGTGTGTAAGTTTTGGCGTGTGTGTGTGAGTTTTCGTGTGTGTGTGTGTGTAAGTTTTGTGTGTGTGTGTGTGTGTAAGTTTTTGTGTGCATGTAAGTTTTTGTCTGCATGTAAGTTTTCGTGTGCATGTGTAAGTTTTTGTGTGTGTGTTTGTGTGTGTGTGTAAGTTTTTGTGTGTGTGTGTAAGTTTTTGTGTGTGTGTGAGTTTTTGTGTGCATGTATGGGGGACCGGGGGAGGACCTTTGGGGCCCAGGGAGGACGTTTGGGGATCCGGGGGCCCTTGAGGATTGAGTGGTCTTTTGGGAGCCCGGTGGACCTTTGGGGGCCGGGGGAGGGCCTTTGGGAGCCCAGTGGACCTTTGGGGACCGGGGGAGGACCTTTGGGGGCCCGGGGGGCCCTTGGGGGCCGGTTGGCCCTTTGGGAGCCCGGGGGACCTTTGAGGACCAGTGGAGGGCCTTTGGGGGTCTGAGGAGGGCGTTTGGGGGATAACATTTCGAAATTTTTACTTTTTAGTTTACTTTTTTTGCGGCGCATCCCTGCGGCGCATCCTGCGGCACATCCCTACGGCGCATTCCTGCGGCGCATCCCCTGCGGCGCTTTCCTGACCCGCGGCGCATCCATGCGGCACATCCTGCGGCGCTTTCCTGGCCCACGGCGCATCCCGGCGGCGCTTATCTGGTCCGGAGGACCTTTGGGGGCGGGGGAGGGCCTTTGGGGCACAGGGAGGGCCTTTGGGGCACAGGGAGGGCCTTTGGGGGTCAGGGGGGCAGTTTTGGGGGCCTGGTGGACATTTGGGGACCGGTGGAGGGCCTTTGGGACCCCGTTGGTCCTTTGGGAGCTCGATGGGCCTTTGGGGGGCTCGGGGATGGTCTTTGAGGACTGGGGGAGGGCATTTGGGGTCCGGGGGGGGGGGCCTTTGGGGGTCCGGGGGCCCTTTGAGGACCAGGGGAGGGCCTTTGAGGGTCTGAGGAGAGCGTTTGGGGTCCGGGGGACCTTTGGGGGTCTGGTGGGCCCTTGAGGACAGTGGAGGGCCTTTGAGGGTCTGAGGAGGCGCTTTGGGGGGCTGGGGCTCTTTGGGAGCTTGGGAGGACCTTTGAGTACCGGTGCTTCCTTCGGGGTTGGGGTAGGAGGATCGGAACCCTTTGGGGTTGGGTTAGAGGACCTCACAACACTGTTCAATGAAACTTGTGTATTATAACGACCACAGAGTTTCACCATTAAATTCTCTTCTAAAATCTCTTCAAAAATCATCTTTTAAAATGTCTCTATCTGTTTCGCCCAAATAATCCCATAACCTGTCTAAAAACGGTTTCGCCCAAATAATCCCTAAACGTAATTCAGCGTGTTCCTTTTGTTTGGCATCTCTGCGCTAATGCATTTCAAATTAATAAGAAACCTGATTCCCGCGCTAAAACAATCCATCGCTAAGATGTTTCTTGGAGAATTGTTTCCATGGCCTTTGTTATTAATATCCTTTGGAGTTCGACAAAAAGAGTTGTTTCCGAGGCAAAGACATTAATGACTTGGATCTATTCCTGGAGAATCGTTTCTAGGTGAAAATTTTTAAAGTCTGACAGATGATGTCATTGGTTGATTGATCTGTCAAGAAAGGGGAATTAATTTGTTGTTTCTAAGGGGAATTATTGATTCACGATAGGTGAATTGAGGTCGACAGCACAGGTGTTCCAAATTTCTGGACACCTTGACATTCACGATCGATTACGCAATCAAGTTCTCGGAAATTCACTTCCCCTCGAGTCCTAGATCAATAACATTGTTCCCGTTAGAATTCAATGCGCATGTGCAACCTTCGTCCCGGAATTATTACACATAGAAACAGCAAATAAATCGACCTTGGAAAAGAGGTCATTGACCGATTACGCAATCTTTCTCCCTAGGGAGGCTATGCCCATATATGGAGTGCAAAAAAGTTATAGGTGGCAGCAGGGGTGTCACGTGGGGCTCAATAAGGCCCTTCTACTAATATCGATTTTAAACTTTTATTATTACGTATATAAATGGGGTTGCCACCTCCTCAACACCTCACTCTTTACGCTAAAGTTTTTTAGTACTTTTAAAACGGCGTCTTATTGTTATAATTAAACGGTCCTTGTGTTTCAGGAGTCATTCTTAAGAAATTGGGACAGAATTAAAAACTCTTGCGTAATAAGCGAGGTTTTGAGAAGGAGGCAACCCCTTTATGTACATAATTTTTTCTGTTTGTTTTAAGTTTTAATGTTGCTCCTTACTTTCAGTTGAAAAAACTTGTTTTCTTATTTAGTTTCTGATCGTTTTTTAATTAATGCCAGAAAATCTGGCCCACCTCCACGGAGAAACCCACTCCCCACAAAAATATCCTCTAGACAATTTGATCCTGGTATAAATTTACGCCAGACATTTATTCCTAACCACTCCGTCCGTAAAATTGAGACGGAAAAGAGAAAGTAAGACAAATAAAAAAAATTGTACAAGAATTCTGGCTTTGGCTTATAATTTCCAATCAAATAAGCCCTTTTTGAAAATTCTAAGACAACTCCTTTGTTACGAAGTGCCCTGGTCTAAAAAAAAAAATAAAATAATAATATATTGTGCCAACATAGTTCTTTACTTAGGCAACGCTATTGCACTGCCTATGATAGGTTAATTAAGATACTAAAGGTATTTGGAGCCTTTTTTGGAGATAAAAACGTCAAATAAATTAAAAGAAAAAACATGTTTGCTATGCCCCAAGGGTCTTACATTTCATTCCTGCAGTGTCAAATACAGCTTTTGCCAGTGAAAAAATAAACACGGACTTTCCATAAATTCTATGATGAAACGGGTGCTTAATTTCATTGGTTTGCATGCAGGAGCATACGGAGAAGGGAGAGTCTTGAGACCCTAATTCCCCACTCCTTAAAACTTTTCACATGCTAATCAATGGTCTGCGTTGCGCAGATACCAATTTCCTGATTCAGTGCCTTCGGCCGGGAGTGCAATGCGTGGATGGGGGTAAATCATCTGACGCTTCCTGTGTATTCCCCCCAGATTTCTCCTGTTACTCATTTAGAGCTTAGTAGACTCCAGCTGTGCTGACAAGTCCCAAACCAAATAACCAGCCTCACCAGGAGTCAAACCCCTGACTTCCAGTCCGAAGAGCTAACCACTCGGCTAGGACGGCCTAGTTTTCCATGAATTCCAATTTTTTCTATTGTCTCTGGTCATTGCCTATTCAATTTATCAAATACATTTTTTTTTCATTATTATTATTAGATGCCAATAAAGCACTATTCTTTGTTGTACTAAGTAGTGTCAATTCACGATAATGTGAAGTAGGAGGGGGGAAGAAATTTTTTCAATTTTTTAATCAGGATACAAGGACTGGTATTTTAAAAAATCTAAGAGGGATACAAGGCCGTATTCAAGGGGGGGGGGACTTACGGGTTTTGAGCCAGACAAATTCAATTTTTGTCTGACTCGTAAAATTGTATCAAAAATGAGTTTTAAAGTTTTATGTACAAAAATACTGAAAAAAAATCTTTAAGGGATTTTTGCTTTTTTTATTAGTGAAAATGCAAGAAAAGTGTCTTTCAAAAGCCAGAAGGGCAATAAACGCTTCATGAACTGTAACAGATAAATTAAACAGCTATTCATCAACAAATAGATTCTAAAACATTTTAAATCTACTAGAATAAATACTGTATAGTAAATTCAATGCCTCACAATTCAATCTACTAGAATAGTAGGATAAACACTGTACAGTAAATTGAATATTTCACAATTCAATCTACTAGAATAAATACAGTATAGTAAATTCGTTACGTCACGATTCAAAGCACTAGAATAGTAGAATAAGTACTGTACAGTGAAATCAATATTTCACTATTTAATCTACTAAAATAAAGGCGGTTTAGTAAATTTAATGCCTTGACAATTCAATCTGATGGAATAGCAGAATAAAAACTGTGCAATAAATTCAATATTTCACAGTTCAATCCACTACAATAAATACTGTACAGTAAATACAACGGAACAATATTGTTACTTAAATAGGAACACTGTTTTCTATTCACACCTTGTCAATTTGATTGTAGATTAAAAATAACTTAATTGTAAAATAAAAGAAAACTGATTTATTTGTGAAAACTTCTGATATGTTCTTTAATAGGGCTTTTACACTTGTCAAAACAGTTGGCTTAATAGAATTTAATAATATTGTTGAAGAGACTTGTATTACGTGCAATCTTCCGTTAACGAGTAATTAGTCAAATTGGGAGGGAGAACAATCGATTTTTACATTTTTTATGTATATCTTCCCTCTTAGTTTTTATATATTTACTTTATTACCTACTATATCATTTTATATTTATTCTCATTTATTTATTCATATTTTTCATTTCCTAAATTGGAAGGGAGAGCACGTTAAAAATAATTTTGATTCATCAATAGTTTTGTTTTAATGTTTTTAAATAGCGACGTAAAATTTTAAATTTTACTGAAAAAAATATGAATGTTTTTACTTTTATAACTTTAGTAAATCAAATTATATTAACATTTTGACTACTAAATATCAGTATATGTAAATTAAACTGACAATGCACATTTTTGGAAAAGTGCAAATTATGTTCTGGCCTTGAGAAGGCATAGGGGGTTTTGAGCCCTACTCATGTTAATTTCTGCTCGTTTTGAGTTTGACTTGGTTATTTTTTTGTAATTTCTGTTCGTTTTGGGTTGCATTTATTTATCGATGCTGATTTGCGGTAGTTTCACGCTTAGTAGATTATTTGATTTTGTTTTTGCTCATTTATTGTTTAAAGGAGCTCTTTACTTTTCTTTGAAAAACTTATTTTGCGGAAAAAAGGTTTTTTTTAATTAATTTCCGTTCCTTTTGTATTGACATAGTCTTTTCAGGGAAAAAGAAAATAATACTTTAAATATTTTCGTTTTTTAAGACTCAAACCCAGTTTGCTGAAACCCAGATGAAAGATAGTTAAACGGTAAGTAATGAAAAAGATCCGTTTTTTTGTTAACACAAGAATAAAAAATATCCACTCACCATAATCCTTTTCGAGTTTTTCATTTAAAAAACAAATAAATTAAAAAATATGAGTATCTATTAAAGTTGTTTTTTCAACTGATCTAGAAAAACTAATTTCATCTTAATTTATACAGAAAAAACATGATTATATGGCCTCCGGGTGAAAAAAGGATTTTTACAAAAAGACTATTAAACCTTTGAATACACTATTTGAAGGTCCTTAGTTTTGGCTATTGAACCTAGAAAAACGTGTCTGACAAGTCTTTTACCCTCTGCAGCAATAGATGCCTTGTCCTTGGTAAGCCATGTACCCGTGAAACTGCACACATATTCATTCCTCAGGCTTGTAGAATTAGTATCTTATGCATGGATATATGGAGTACCGTTAGTAGAAACATCTCTGATTGACCCAGAAAATAGGTGTTGCCTCAGAAAAATGTCTGGTCACATTATGCCATCTCGTCCGTGAATATCTACTTCAAAAATATGGCATGTTTGCTCACATTATGCAACCTCGTCCCTAATCTCGTCCTGGATTAATTATTGGTACTAAATATTCTTTTTTAGTTTTTCTGTCTTTTTTTGGATTTGGTTAAATTGACCTCTGAAGAGTCTAAATAGTATTCTAAAATATATCTGGTAATTAAATGAGCACGGAAGGGTCTAAATTATATGTTTATGGAATCAATTGTGATTTGATTAGCCATCTTTTTTATTTAAGGGCGTATCCAGGATTTTGATCCAGGGGGGAAGGGTTTGCAAATTTTTTTACAAAATACATTATAAATTTGTTTACATGAATTTTTGTTACTTTTTCACGAGTCAGAAAAAATTTCGAGGGGGGGGGCTCCAGCCGTATTGCACCTCCCACTAGACTAAATCGTGTTTGTACCCAAAAAATGTAATATCCTTCCCTTTACGCTCTTTGAATGATTATTTGATTATATATTTGTATGGTTTTGCACGCCTGCTTTGCTCCTCACTGATGCTTTACCAACTTTACCAACAACACCAACTCCTGATTTGGATAGAGGAGAAAATGCACCTAGCTCACGGCTCACCACCATTCCATATACGCTCGTCGGCAAAAAAACGAATATTTTTTTGGATATTTAAAAAAAAAAAATTTTAACTGAAAGTAAGAAGCGACATTAAAACTTAAAACGAACAGAAATTATTCCGTATAAGAAATGGGTCCTCTCCTCCTCCTCCTATATATATATATATATATATATATATATATATATATATATATATATATATATATATATATATATATATATATATATATATATATATATATATATATATATATATATATATATATATATATATATATATATATATATATATATATATATATATATATATATATATACTAGGCTAAGCTTCACTTTATGTTTAGTTTATATTTATAATGGAAGGCAAGGCTGTATCCAGGGGAGGGGTATGGGGTTTTGAAGGTGACTTGGAAATGGTAACTATTTTTTCACTAATCTTAAAGGTAAAAGTTTTATTACGAAAATAAATCTATAGGAATTCCAAAAAGTAGCCAGAAACTATCAAAAGTGGGTCCAGATTGAGACAAAACTGCAGCATAGGAATCCCCGTAGCAAAAAACCTTTAATAGAAAAATTGCAGACCATCTGCAGAAAAATTGCATGGGCTCTGAAACATCCCACAGAGATCTTTGTGGACTGATTTCATTGCAGATTGTTAAATCTAGGGTTTTTATAATTAACAAGAGATAATATGAAATTTAAATGCCATTTTCAGTGAAAATTGCATGATGATGTAACATACCTTGCTTTTGACAAGTAATCCAACACACATTTCTTTTGGAAAGTTACTTCTCTAGGATATAATGTCATATTTTAGCAATTCTATGAACTGAATCCCTGTGGTCCGTTCTTTACTATTATTTTAAGGACTTACTGCACTCTGTTGAAATAGCTGTTGCATTTGATTTTGTGTAATAAGTCGCTGTTGGATCTGCCTATTCCGAGCAACTGCCGATTGAGGAAAAGTCGCTGCATATTTTGCTGCATAGCGGTGATGTTTTGCATTTCAAAGCCACCTGGAGTTGCTGACATTATTCCTGGTATTACTGAAGGTGGAAACGGATACCCTATAAAAGTTTGTAGTTTTTATTGAAATTTTAAACATTCTATGGAACTACTAGATATTAAATTAGATGAACTTAAAAATACTATAAAATGCTTAATACTTAAGAATATTTAAAAATAAAAGGTAGATGGATTGGAAAAAAACTATAGAACTTGGTGATAGCCTATATCGCAAAGCGAACTGTAACTTCATAACCGTCTTTTACGACCAAACATAAACAAATTTTAAGACTATAATGGCTACATATGTCAAAATAAAAAATTTAAAAATTAGAGAAGAAAAAACGATAATAATTCCAGCCAGTTAAAAACAGAAAAGATAAATGCTCGACCGTCCTCAGAGCGAGAAAGTAGAAAAATGTACGATTAAACGGTTGATTGACAAAATAAAAAACGAAACGAACCTTAAAATAAATACTAAATTAAAAAACGTTCTCTTGAAGTAACAGTGAAAGGAAAACTAATTAAAAGCATCAAATATTGAAACATTGTTTTTTTCCTTCTAATTCTTTTTTATTTTAATTTCTTAAATATAGACTGTCAAAAAAAGGATATACCTAGTATTACAAAAACAATCCATGTAAAACAAGAAAAAAAATAGTCAAAAGCGACGATAATATCTAAAGTACCTTTTGGAAAATATAAAATCTTCGTTTTAAATAAATGAATACGACTTGACTACGCAAAGACAAATTGCATTGCTTTGTCATTTCACTATACTATTGCTTTGTCATTTCATTATTGCTTTGTCATCCTGATATGAGTTGCCAATTTACCTCGGCTGCAAATTCAGTTGTTGTGTCTCGAACTTCCACTCCAATTTGTTCATTTGAAGTCTTTTATATAGTTCAATAAAAGTTAATCTTTTTATTTTAGTAGTTTTTCCTTTTTCTCTTTCTGGTTTGTTCACCCTCGATCAATACCCAAAAATGAAGCAGCTTATGGAAAGGACATTGGCTGTGACGGTATTTGGTTCAGATATTCTGAACCCAAGCAGCCAAAAGCATTAGAAGCCCTTGAGTCAAACAGTTCGTGGTAACGAACTGTAAGTGAGGAGCGACCCGGCTCAATAGTAACCGAAACAAAAAAAAACGGTATTTTTTAAACCAATATATACTTAAAAAGAAATAAGTTTTTTATTCTGATTTCAAGTATATAAGCTTTATCTAGTTTAGTCGTACCTATCAAAAGTTACGCGCCTGAGAAAATTTGCCTGATTTTCGAAAAAAGGGGAAAATCCCTAAAAGATATAAAACCTTAATGAAAATCACACCATCAGATTCAGCGTATCAGAGAACCCTACTGTAGAGGTTTCAAGCTCCTATCTGCGAAAATGTGGAACTTAGTATTTTTGCCAGAAGAAAAATCACGGATGCGTGTTTATTTGTTTTTGTTTTTTTTTTTCGCCGGGGATGATCGTATTGACCCAGTGGTCCTAGAATATCGTTGGAGGGTTAATTGGAACGGAAATTAAAAGTTCTAGTGCCCTTTTTAAGTGACAAAAAAACGGAGGGCAACTAGGCCCCCTCCTACGCTCATTTTTTTCCAAACTCAACCAATCAAAATTTTGAGAGAGCCATTTTGTTCAGCAATATATAATAACTATGTCCTGTAGGATGACTTAATCCCCCACAGTCCCCGGGGGAAGGGCTGAAAGTTATGAACTTTACCCAATGTTTACATTTAGTATTGGTTATTGGGAAGTATAGACGTTTTCAGGAGGGTTTTTTTTTTCTGGTATTTGGAGGGGGGGGCTGAGGTGGGGTTGGGGGTTACGTGGGAGGATCTTTCCTTGGAGGAAGTTTTCATGGGGGAAGGGACATTGCTATGAAGGGGGCGCCGAATTTTCCACCATTATTTAAGAAAATAATCAGAAATTAAATATAAACAAAACAAGCTTTTCAACTGAATGTAAGGAGCTACATCAAAACTTAAAACGAACAAAATTTATTACGTATGTGATCTGGGTTCGCTCCCTAGTAGATACCTCGCTCTTTACGCCAAATTTTTTTTAGTACTTTCATAAGAGCTATTTATTCTAATTAACGGCCTTTGTGATTAAGGGGTCATTTTTAAAGAATTGGAACAAACTTTGAACTTTAGCGTAAAGAGCAAGGTATTGACTAGGGGGCAAATCCCTAATATACGTATTAAAAATATATGAATATTAAGTTCGTTACGTAAGTTAATTCGTAAGTTACGTATATTCATTACCAATAAAAACGTTCGTAAATAAAATTAAACAACTATCGAAGAAGGCATTTAACCAAAATAAACGTAAAATTAATAAGCAAATTTTGTTTTAATTATTCATTTACGGTGAGCCAAAATCAAAACCTGCATTAATTTAAAAACGTTCAAAAAAAAAAAAACAAGTTTTTTTTTTAACTGAAAGTCAGGAACGACATTAAAACTTAAAAACGAACAGAAATTATTCCGTATATGAAAGGGGCTTTCCCCTTCTCAACACCTTGTTCTTACGCTAAAGTTTGACTCTGTCTCAAACCTCTATTTTTTTAAACAATAGAAAACTTTAGCGTAAAGAGCGAGGCGTTGAGGAGGGGACAGCCCCTTCCATATTGTTTTAAAAAATAAAGTTTTGAGACAGATTTGAACTTTAGTGTAAAGAGCGAGGCGTTGAGGAGGAGAAAAACCCATTTCTTATACGGAATAATTTCTGTTCGTTTTAAGTTTAATGTCGCTTCTTACTTTCAGTTAAAAAAACTTTTTTTTTAAATATCCAAAAAATATTCGTTTTTTGCCGACGAGCGTATATGGAATGGTGGTGAGCCGTGAGCTAGGTGCATTTTCTCCTCTATCCAAATCAGGAGTTGGTGTTGTTGGTAAAGTTGGTAAAGCATCAGTGAGGAGCAAAGCAGGCGTGCAAACCATACAAATATATAATCAAATAATCATTCAAAGAGCGTAAAGGGAAGGATATTAAATTTTTTTGGGTACAAACACGGTTTAGTCTAGTGGGAGGTGCAATACGGCTGGAGTCCCCCCCCCCCCCCCCCCCCCCTCGAAATTTTTTTCTGACTCGTGAAAAGGTAACAAAAATTAATGTAAACAAATTTATAATGTATTTTGTAAAAAAAATTTGCAAACCCTTCCCCCCTGGATAAAAATCCTGGATACGCCCTTAAATAAAAAAGATGGCGCGGTGGAAAAACTTTCCTCCTGTATTATTGCCGGAAATATGAACGCTAGCCTATCTGATGCTAATGATCCGAGAAGTCAAATCCTGCTCGCAGCCTGCCCGAGTGGGTACCTGTTGTTTATCTGTGGGTACTGAAAAACAGATTAGACTTCACGTACTTGCATTATTCCGGTTCCACGTCCTCGCTAGACTAGTTTGCTCTGCTCTCCCGACTTGAGGACTCACGGTGACTGTGAGGTTGATATCGGCTTCTGTGTTTCTGATAACCTTCCAGTGGCTAATACCTTTATTATTAATGACCTCCTGAATAATGCTCCAAATGATGCTCCAAAGGAGAAAAAGTGAACTGTTAACAGTACATCTAGCACTTATGTACCAAATGATTTTAAGTTGCGGTCTAGTGCCAGATATTCTTGTACGGTTTAATTACCCCTGTCATCAAGAAAGTTAAAGACCCATCTAATTGTTGTACTTATTGCCCGATAATCGTTTCTCCCATTTTTTGTAAATTGGTGGAGTTATTAGTTATTGAGGAGATAAAGTATGTTTGTAGTACGCCAGATTTGCAGTTTGGTTTCAAGAAAAATATTAGCCATGAGCACGTTCATAGCCTATTGTCTAACATTTTGTTGGACGCAGATGCTAAAGGAGAAATCGTGGTACTTGCAGGCCATGACGTCCGCAGGGATTTTGATTCGGGTATCCATGCACAGATGCTTGTTTCTGCTTTTAAGAGAGGTCTTGACATATCTATAACTGCTACATATAAAAACTTGTGTTTTAAGTTGAAGGTTAGAGTAAGGGTAGTAAAAAACCAGAGAGCCCGACTGTATCTGATTTCCTCATACCAGTACGGAAAGGCATTCGCCAAGGGCCGTTATCATCACCGCCTATTTATAATAATTAAATAAAAAAACAAGTTTTTAAACTGAAAGTAAGGAGCGACATTAAAAATTAAAACGAACAGAAATTATTCCGTATATGAAAGGGGCTGTCCCCTCCTCAACGCCTCGCTATTTACGCTAAAGTTTGACTCTGTCTCACAACTTTATTTTTTAAAACAATAAAAAACTTTAGCGTAAAGAGCGAGGCGTTGAGGAGGGGACAGTCCCCTTCATATACGGAATAATTTCTGTTCGTTTTAAGTTTTAATGTCGCTCCTTACTTTCAGTTTAAAAAACTTGTTTTTTTTATTTAATTTCTTATCGTTTTTTAGTTAATGCAGCTTTTATTTTGGCTCACCTTCATTGAATAAGTAAACAAAATTTGAATAAAAATTTTACTTTGCTTTTGCTAAATGGCTGTCTCGAACTAAAAGTTCGAATTTTGTTCCAATTCTTTAAAAATGACCCCTTAATCACAAAGGCTGTTAATTAGAATATATAGCTCTTATGAAAGTACTAAAAATCTTTGGCTTAAAGAGCGAGGCATTGACTAGAAGGTGAACCCAATCATATAGCTAATATTTTTTGTTCGTTTTAAGTTTTGATGTTGCTCCTTAAGTTCAGTTGAAAAACTTGTTTTTTTATAATTAATTTCTGATTTTTTTTAAATAATGATTGGAAATCCGGCGCCCCCTTCATAGCAATGTCCCTTCCCCATGAAAACTTTCTTCATGAAAAGATCCTCCCATGTAACCCCCGACCCACCCCCACCCCCACTACCAGAAAAAATTCCCCTGAAAAGTCTGTATACTTCCCAATAACCAGTACTATATGTTAACATTGGGTAAAGTTCATAACTTTCAGCCCTCCCCTTGGGGGCTTCGAGGGATTAAGTCATCCTAAAAGACTTAGTTATAATATTTTCGACCATGCTGAACAAAATTGCTATCTCAAAATTTTGATCGGGTGAATCTGGGAAAAAAGTGAGCGTGGGAGGGGAGACTAGTTGCCCTCCAATTTTTTTGGTCACTTAAAAAGGGCACTAGAACTTTTAATTTCCGTTCTAATGAGCCCTCCCACGATATTCTAGGACCACTCTGTCGATACGATCACCCCTGGGGAAAAGAAAAAAAACAAAAAAAAAACAAAAAAAAAAACAACAAATAAACACACATCCGTAATCTTTCTTCTGGCAAAAAATGGAAAATTCCACATTTTTGTAGATAGGAGCTTGAAACATCTACAGTAGGGTTCTTTGATACTCTGAATATGATGGCGTGGTTTTCATTAAGGTTCTATAGCCTTTAGGGGGTCTTTCCCCCTGTTTTCGAAATCAGCCACATTTTCTCAGGCACGTAACTTTTGATGGGTAAGATTAAACTTGATGAAACTTATATATTTACATCAAAATTAAAATCTGATTCTTTTAATGTATCTATTGGTATCAAAATTTCGTTTTTAGAGTTTCGGTTACCATTGAGCCGGGTCGCTCCTTACAGTTCGTTACCACGAAATGTTTGAAACAGTATCATCGAGGCTCAGAACCCGGTGAAAACGTGCTTTATTTTTCGTGGAATTGATTTGTCTCTTGTTAATTATGACAATTTTAAATCTGAGTAGATCCGTCAGTGGCATAGAGAGTAATTTCAGAGTTTTGTCTAATGAATATTCTAACATAGGCCTTGAATCCAACTCCAGCAAAAGCAAGGTGGTCGTATTTAATTGTCGTAAGAAAGAGTCGGCGCCTGTCATATTTGCACTAGGTAGTAATACAGTTACCGAAGCAGCTTCAATGACTTACCTTGGTTTGCCAATTGGTTATAATCTTAAAAGCCACCCGGTCCTGTCTAATAAATGATCTTAAATAGAAAGCCCAAAAAGCGTATGGGATGATTTTGTCATGCAAACGCCTATATAACCGCCGCATTTTAGCACGGATCTTCAACTCCTTTGCCCCCCCCCCACATATCTTAGTTTTGTAACCTTTCTGGTCTTTGTTTACTTTTGATGATGAAAAACAATCCGTGGAGTGTTCTATATGTTTGCAAAATATCTGCTTAGCCTTCCCCCTTGGCGAAGAAACCGCCAAATTTCAGTACGTTACGGACTCGATGACCCCTTCGTCGTGATCGTGACCAGGAGGGAAAAGTTTTCTGAAGTCTTTAGACCCAACGCATAGTATGTTAGAAGCTATAGTCAGCAATGGGTAATGGTTGTTTTTTTTTATGTAAATAGTCTCGCCATTGGTTTCTTGTTGTTGTTTTTTTTAGTTATTGAAGTATTAATTTAAGTTGTTCGTTGTTCGATGTGCTTCGTTGTTTTCTTTTCATTTTCTCTCTACTCCATTTTTACTTTTTTGTACTGTTAAAGATGAGTAATAAAAATCATTCATTCACTCATTCATTAAAAAAAGCTGCGACATGCAAGAGAGCCTGGTGTGTTCACCCTCGAATAAAAATGATACCTGAATCACAAAGGCCGTCTAATCAGAATAAATAGCTCTTTGAATGTACTAAAAAAAATTTAGCGTAAATAGCAAGGTAATGACGAGGGGGCAAACACTCTCATATATGTAAACAATTTCTGTTCGTTTTAAGTTTTAATGTTGCTCCTTACTTTCAGTATAAAAAACTTGTTTTTTTATTTAGTTTCTGTGTTGTAATCGTTTTTTAAATATTACTGGGAAATCCTGCACCCCCTTCATGGAAAATTTTCTTCCCCCATGAAATATTCCTCCATAAAAAGATCCTTCCATGTAACCCTCCCCGAAGCTCAAAAATCTTCCCCCCTCAAAAACGTCTGTATACTTCCCAATAACCAATACTGTTTGTAAACAATGGGCTGATTTCATAATTTGCAACTCTTCCTCCGGGAACTGTAAGGAATTAAGTCATCTTCATCATTCTCAAAGACATAGTTATTAGATTTTTTTACTATGCTGAACAAAATGCATATTTAAAAGTTTTGATCAGGGGGCTTTGGGAAAGCCCCCTGAGTGTGAGGGGGACTAGTTACCCTCATATTTTTTTTGGTCACTTAGAAATAACATTTGGACTTTTAATTTTCGTTTGAATGAGCCCTCTTGCCATATTCTAGGTCCACTGGGTCGACACGATCACCCCTGGGGGAAAAAAAACGAATAAACACGCATCCGTAATCTTTCTTCTGGCAAAAAAATACAAATTTCCACATTTTGCAGAAAGGAGCTATAAACTTCTACAATAGGGTTCTCTGATATGCTTGATCTGATGGTGCGGTTTTCATAAAGATTTTATGACTTTTAAGGGTTGTTTTTCCCTGTTTTTGAAAATAAGGCAAATATTTTCATGCTCCTAACTTTTGATGCGTAAAACTAAACTTGATGAAACTTATATATTTGAAATCAGCATGGAAATTTAAATCTTTTGATGTATCTATTTGTATCAAAATTCAGTTTCTTAGAGTTTCGGTTATTATTTAGCGGGTCGCTCTTTACTTATAGTTCGTTACCAAGAGCTATTTGATAATTATTTCCAAAGCTATGGCATTTGTAAATATACTCTTTTTCGGGATTTTAGGAACAAAATCAGAATCTCTCGGTAAAATTTTCAGAAGGGGGACCAGAAAATTTTGAATTCAGTATTTAGTGTGTAATGGGCAAAGAGAGATTTTTCCTTCGTCAAAGAGTATACCCTATATTTTTTGCTATTTTATACCTATATACTCTGCTACTAGCTATACCATATATTCCAATGTTTAAGACATTATTACATGAATATTTTCACTTATTCCTTAGGTTATGATTTCTTAGCCCCCTCCCTCCATGAGTCAATTCCAAGCAATTGATTTTCTAATTTACTCGTCTGAGAAATTTTCCTTATTCTTGGATATCAATTTATTCTGCTTGCGTACCAAATTACTTTGACACTAAACAGAAAAGCATAAAACGGACAAAAGCGGCACCATGGTTACTTCCAAACGTGTTTTTTTGGAAAATTATCTTTAGGCCTATATCAGTTAGTATTTTTGAAAAGTATGTGGTAGAAAGTGGTTTCAAATTTCTTTTTCTAACAGTATGTTCAGACATAAAGGGAACGGTGTAAGAGACCGTAAAAACTTTCAGAAATAGAAATAGAGGGTAACAAAAATGAGTAGAAAAAATTAAAAAATAGCACAACAGGAAAAACTTTTTTTTTTTGGCCAAAATAACATTACTTTTTCATGACAAAAAAATATAAAATAATTTCAAAGTACCAAGTCACATGATGGTTACGCTATTATAGAAAATAATTTCAAAGTACCAAGTCACATGATAGTTACGCTATTATAGAAAATAATTTCAAAGTACCAAGTCACATGATAGTTACGCTATTATAGAAAATAATTTCAAAGTACCAAGTCACATGATAGTTACGCTATTGTAGAAAATAATTTCAAAGTTTCAAGTCACATGATAGTTACGCTATTGTAGAAAATAATTTCAAAGTACCAAGTCACATGATAGTTACGCTATTATAGAAAATCATTTATTTTCTTGTTTGACTCTGTCTCAAACCTCTATATTTTTTAAACAATAGAAAACTTTAGAGTAAAGATCGAGGTGTTGAGGAGGGGACAGCCCTTCCATATTGTTTTAAAAAATAAAGTTTTGATAAAGAGCTCAACTTTAGTGTAAAGAGCGAGGCGTTGAGGAGGAGAAAACCCATTTTCTTTTACGGAATAAATTCTGTTCGTTTTAAGTTTTAATGTCGCTTTTTACTTTCAGTTAAAAAAAAACCTTTTTTTAAATATCCACAAAAATGTTCGTTTTTTGCCGACGAGCGTATATGGAATGGTGTTGAGCCGTGAGCTAGGTACATTTTCTCCTCTATCCAAATCAGGAGTTGGTGTTGTTGGTAAAGTTGGTAAAGCATCAGTGAGGAGCAAAGCAGGCGTGCAAACCATACAAATATATAATCAAATAATCATTCAAAGAGCGTAAAGGGAAGGATATTAAATTTTTGGGGTACAAACACGGTTTAGTCTAGTGGGAGGTGCAATACGGCTGGAGCTCCCCCTCGAAATTTTTTCTGACTCGTAAAAAATTAACGAAAATTCATGTAAACAAATTCATAATGTATTTTGTAAAAAAATTGCAAACCCTTCCCCCCTGGATAAAAATCCTGGATACGCCCTTAAATAAAAAAGATGGCTAATCAAATCACAATTGATTCCATAAACATATAATTTAGACCCTTCCGTGCTCATTTAATTACCAGACATATTTTAGAATACTATTTAAACTCTTCAGAGGTCAATTTAACCAAATCCAAAGAAAAGACAGAAAAACTTGAAAAGAATATTTAGTACCAATAGTAGTAAGGCAATAATTAATCCAGGGCAAGATTAGGGACGAGGCTGCATAGTTTGAGCAAACATGCTATATTTTTGAAGTAGATATTCACGGACGAGATGGCATAATGTGACCAGACATGTTTCTGAGGCAACACCTATTTTCTGGGTCAATCAGAGATGTTTCTACTAACGGTACTCCATATATCCATGCATAAGATACGAATTCTACAAGCCTGAGGAATGAATATGTGTGCAGTTTCACGGGTAAATGGCCTACAAAGGACATAGTATCTATTACTGCAGAGGGTAAAAGACTTGTTAGACATGTTTTTCTAGATTCAAAAGCCAAAACTAAGGACCTTCAAATAGTGCATTCAAAGGTTTTATAGTCTTTTTGTAAAATCCTTTTTTCACCCGGTGGCCATATAATCATATTTTTTCTGTATAAATTAAGATGAAATTAGTTTTTCTAGATCAGTTGAAAAAGCAAATTGAATAGATACTCATATTTGTTAAATTTATTCGTTTTTTAAATGAAAAACTCCAAAAGGATTATGGTGAGTGGATATTTTTTATTCTTGTTTTAACGAAAAAATGGATCTTTTTCATACTTACAGTTTAACTATCTTTCATCTGGGTTTCAGCAAACTAGGATTGAGTCTTAAAAAACGAAAATATTTAAAGTATTATTTTCTTTTCCCTGAAAAAGACTATGTCAATACAAAAGGAACGGAAATTAATTAAAAAAAAATTCCGCAAAATAAGTTTTTCAAAGAAAAGTAAAGAGCTCCTTTAAACAAAAATGAGCAAAAACAAAATCAAATATTCTACCAAGCGTGAAACTACCGCAAATCAGCATCGATAAATAAATGCAACCAAAATGAACAGAAATTACAAAAAAATAACCAAGTCAAACTCAAAACGAGCAGAAATTAACATGAGTAGGGCTCAAAACCCCTATGCCTTCTCAAGGCCAGAACATAATTTGCACTTTTCTAAAAAAAATACAAATGAATGTGCATTGTCAGTTTAATTTACATATACTGATATTTAGTAGTCAAAATGTTAATATTATTTGATTTACTAAAGTTATAAAAGTAAAAAACATTCATATTTTTTCAGTCAAATTTAAAATTTTACGTCACCCATTTAAAAACATTAAAAAAAAATATTGATGAATCAAAAATTATTTTTAACGTGCTCACCCTTCCAATTTAGGAAATGAAAAATATGAATAAATAAATGAGAAAAATTATAAAATGATATAGTAGGTAATAAAGTAAAATATATAAAAACTAACAGAAAAAATTTAAGAGAAAAACTAAAGAGAAAAACTAAGAAAAAAAATCAGGCGTTACTTTTTAGTAACGCCTGAACGTAACCTCTGGCGAAATTGGAGAGAGTAGATAGTTAGGACTTAGCAATTTTTGCGCCAGTCTAGAATCAGTTGAGTGCCAGTTTTTAGAGGCAGTCGAGTCTAGGAGAGTCTATGATGAGTTTTATGTGATGAGTCTTATGTTAATTTATTTGCAATAAACTTTTGAGAATATTTATTATCAGTGAATTAACTTTTGACAACAATCCTATATTAGTGTATATGACTGTGAAAGAATTTTGATATTGCCAACAAGCTCTGTACCAATTATGTGAGTAAAAAATAAATACATTACTTTCTTATTTTATTCTCTTTATGTTAGTATTTATCAAGATAGTTAGTCCTTGTGGCTCCACTCGCTCTCAGGGGAACCAGAAACCTTTCAATCTGATTTCGACTCAGTATGGCCATTAATACAACCTCCACATTTGAACCGCTAATTTAAGCTCCCCACAGACGAAGTTCCGTCTCCACTCAGGTATGCCACTCGCAAACCGTCAACTAAGAGTTTAACTGAAAATTACCCATGGAAATAATTAAACGAGGAATTCATATGCAAAGAAATAACCTAAAGTAGAAGAACAAGAACTCTCATTTTATTAAGAACCCGTTTTATTAAATCCCACCTTTTATTAAGAAACCCCCCATTAGAATTGGCGCGGCCTGTTTAAAGAAGGAAAACACAAGGACAAAATTTTCTACAAAAAAAGATTATTGAGAAATATTACGCATAGGGAAAGTGCAATATTTTGTGCATGCTTTGAAGTGCAATATTTTGTGTATGCTTTGAAGTGCAATATTTTGTTAGGCCTAAGTCTCCTTAAAATAGTAACAAAAAAATATATAATTTGGAAGTGTGAAATTTAAATAATATCAAAAAAATAAAACCAGTGCCGAATTTTAATTAATTTAAAAAAAAAAAAAAAACAATGTGTCGTTAGATGCAAACGAACAATTGTTAAAGCAAAAACTTATTGCCAAAACAGTGGAAATTTCAAAATCTCTTCCCTCATATAACGGCGATTCAGATGTAGATGAATTTATAATCCAATTAAATCAATTCGTAGAAGTAATTCAAACGGACTTAAAATCATTAGTAGGCATGTTATTAATGAGACTTAAGGGGCAAGCATTAACATTCCTAAAACAAATAGAAAATACAATAGGGGAAGATAAAAACCTTCCAATAAACTCAATAGAAAAATTGTTAAAAGCGTTCCGAGAAAGATTTGTTGAAACCAGTTCAACACACAAATTAATGCACGGAACTGTATGTTTCGACGAAACCCAAAATGTTAGAGAATACCTGCACAAAGTAATGGTATCCATTGAAACTAAATACGGGAAAGAATCTGGTCCTTTATATGACAAAATTGTACTAAATGCTTTCATGCAAGGATTGAGCCCCAAACTGTACCGAATGTTGATATCAAAAAATATTCAAACATTAGAGCTGGCACTTCAGGAGGTAGAGAGAATGATTGAAATTGACTCGATTGTTGCAAATTACAATAAGTCAAGAATAAATAATGTAGGAGGTTCAACTTCGGGACGATCACAAAAAATTTTACCCGCATTTATTTCGAGAGATAATTCACCAAAACCGAACCAAAATAGGTCCCCAACCCCTACCAGGCAAAGAACTGTACGTTTCCTACCCCACGAATACGGCAAACTACGTAAACAAACCCCCAATTATATGCTATGCATGTAATAAACAAGGACATATTGCCAGAGAATGCCGTACTAGAAACAACTATACACCAGCAACCCCCAGTTTTAATAACCGTTTGTTCGGGGAGAACAAACTTAAATGCCAATGGGTCAGGAAGTTATAGAAGTAACCCCCCGTGCCTCCCATCATTCCGCAACCCCTACCAACAAGGATTTGCTTATTCAAATCTTTCCCACAACAAACAAAAATAATTATCGGTTCCCCAACCCAAATACGCGACAAAACATGTACCAATTTAATTCACGGGCAGTATATCTGACTAGAGTTAATAGGAATACGAGCGATGACAGAAGATATTTTTCCAGACGGGAAATGAAAGAAATTTTTCGGGGAACGAAATAAATTTTTCATCAATGCAAGATGAACAAATGCCGCGAGCCGTCGGCACAAGAAATTCTAACCCACGTAATAATACGTGGCAACTAAGACAATCAAACGTCAATCAACTTGGAACTTCCCTAGCAAGTGAAATTCCCACCGAACCCCAATGTCAAACCCCAACCTATCAAATAAGTGCACAGGGAAACGAATTAGGCCCCCAAAAAATTAACTGGGACCCTGGAGGCCAGTATTTTTTATAGGTCCCTTCCAGTAGTTGTACCTTCCTTAAGTTATAATAATGACATATTACCTATATTAAATAATTTTGGTGTTGCAAGTATTAATTTCAAAGCGTTAATATATTCCGGTGCATCAGTTAACATAATAAACTCGAATGTATTTAATAGACTACCAGTATATATTAAGCGAAGGAAAAATTTCAATATTCCCAGTTTAACTAGTGTCACAGGACATAGACTGGAAGCAATAGGTTCCATACGCTTAGTTGTGACAAAAGATAATAGAATTTTTCCTACAAACTTCATAATATGCAAGAATTTCCCATATGAGGCTATAATTGGTGCTAATTTTTTAAAATCTAATAAAGTGTTGTTATTATATATATCAAATAACAGACTCGTGTATTCATACGATTCTATTCTCCAACGCGTGGAGAGAGGGAAGCAACAGTGAATAGAATAATGTCTTTTGTACCCCATCTCTCATCCTGTGGGAGAAAATCAAGCAGCAAATGGATTGAGTCAGTAAAAGCAAAGATAGGGAAAATGCAAGAGTATAGGCAAACAGAAATAAAGAAAATAACAGAATTATGGAATGAAATAATAAATCCAAGTACTGTCCCCTTACAGCCAACCCCACACAAGCGGAAGACGTGACGCAACCAAGCGCCAATCTTAACTTAATAGAAAATGACTCGGAAGAAAAATATTATGGATTCGCGGTGCGTAAAACAAAGATCCCCCCAAAAACAATGCAAAGAGTTCAAATTTCTCAATGGTCCCCCGTAAACGACAATTCCGAAATTTGGTTTGCATCCCCGTGTAGAGAAATCCCCGAAAATCTGTTTTGCGAGGAACAGATCATTTTGTATGAGAAAGGAGAAGGTTTTATTTGGTTGACAAATATACATGAAAATGATACTATCACATTAAAAAAGGGAACATGCCTCGTTGAAATACAAGTGATTTCTGAGCGCGAACTATACGAATGGAAAGATTCCAGGAAAAGCTTAGTTAATGGCATTGGCATTAGTAATCCAAAGAATAGGTACCCATTAACAAAATCCCAATTTTTGAAAAATTTAAATTAGATCATATCCAAGATACGCAATTAAAAGAAAAAATATGTGAATTGCTCTGGAGTTTTAGAGAAATATTTTCCACGTGCAAAGAAGATATTGGATTGATACCGTTCTATGAACATTCTATCCAAACTACAGGGTTGCCTGTAGCTAAACAGCCCTACCGCATCCCTCATCCCTACAAAGATTGGTTAAAAAATAAAATCCGCGAATTAGAAAGAAACAATATTATAAGGCCAAGTATAAGCCCGTATTCAGCCCTGTTATACTAGTGCCAAAGAAGAACAAGGACCTTAGGCTGGTAGTAGACTATAGAGCCTTAAATAAGCAGGTAGTTACCGACAAATTTCCCCTGCCCCAAATTGATGAAATCCTAGACTCCATTTCAACCAAAAATAAAATTTTTACATCTCTTGACCTCACGCAAGGTTATAATCAGGTTAAGATAGCAGATAATTACGTTTATAAAACGGCCTTTTCGACGACTGAATGTGGTTCTTATGAATATTTAAGGGTATCCTTCGGACTCAAAACTAGTTCAAGTGCAATATGTATACCTCTGTTACACTTATTACGAGGTATAGAAAATATAATCCATTTTGTGGATGATGTGATCTGTGTAGGAGAAACCCCAGTGGACCATTTAAACACATTAACCAAAGTTTTCGAAAAATTCAGAGAGGGTAATCTAAAATGTAGACCTGAAAAAGTAAATTTACTTCAACCCGAAATAAAATTCTTATGGATGATAGTATCACCGGACCCCGAGAAAATAAAGTGTGTAGAAAATCTCAAACCCCCGAAAACTATAAAACAATTGCGAGCAATTATTGGTCTAACAAGTTATTTCAGAAAATTCATACGCAACTATGCCCAAATTGCAAAACCCTTAACGGACTTAACTAAGGGGACCTCCCAAAATATCACCTGGTCGCAGGAAGCTCAAACTTCCTTGAACACTCTCAAGAAAGCACTTAATTCTGAACAGTATTATCGCTACCAGACTTTGAAAAAGGACAATTTTTAGTCACCACTGACGCCTCAGCTACGGGCATCGGTGCAATCCTTTCCCAATTAATCCCTATAGAAAACTACCCCGATCCTTTACAAAAACCCCCTCAGTACATAGAGAAAGTGATATGCTATTCAAGTAGAACTCTATCGAAAGGCGAAAGAAGTTATGCTGCAACGCAATTGGAGTTACTATCAATAATCTACCATTTAGACAAATTCAGACATTATTTAGTGGGCCGAAAATTTTAGTTGCGTTTAGGAATTTTAGTTGCGTTTTAGTTGCGTTAAAATTCTTAGGAATGATAGTGACCCAAGGTCAAATATCACCGGTCCCTGAGAAGATAAAATGTGTAGAGAATCTTAAGCCGCCAAAAACTATAAAACAATTGAGAGCCATTATTGGTTTAACAAGTTATTTCAGAAAATTCATACGCAACTACGCCCAAATTGCAAAATCCTTAACGGACCTGACTAAAGGGACCCACAAAGATATCACCTGGTCCAATGAAGCTCAAACCTCCTTGGACACTCTCAAGAAAGCACTTATTTCTGAACCAGCATTGTCCCTACCAGACTTTGAAAAAGGTCAATTCGTGGTTACCACTGACGCCTCAGCTACAGGCATCGGTGCAATCCTTTCCCAATTAATCCCTATAGAAAACTACCCCGATCCCTTACAAAAACCCCTTCAGTATATAGAGAAAGTCATATGTTATTCAAGTAGAACTCTAACGAAAGGCGAAAGCAGTAATTCAGCGACTCAATTGGAATTACTATCTATAATTTACCATTTAGATAGATTTAGACATTATTTAGTAGGTCGAAAATTTAAGTTGCGTTCGGACCATAAAAGCTAACAGTACCTAAGCATATTTAAAAATCCAACTGGAATCTTAGCTAGATGGATAATGAAAATCCAAGATCTGGATTACGAATTTGAACATTTGACCGGTAAACAAAATGCCCCCTGGGATTACCTAGGTAGATACCCTGAAAATAACTCCTCAGACAATGAAACTAAACAATTGAATGCCATTCATACCAGTAAACGAAAACATAAGAGGAATAAACCTAAAGTCCAAATAGAAGGAGATGAAATCAATCATAGCCCCTTATCGATAGCTAACAGTAAAAGAAACCAAGTTAAGGATGAGATGTGTTTGGCTCTCATTAATTATTTTTGAATTCCGATGATCTCCCCCACAAGTTCAAAGCCCTGAGACGGGAAATAGACAATTTGTATTATGATTTGGACGAAGAAATCCATTGCAGGATAGTAACAGGCGAAACAAATAGAAATCAAACCTTTATAGTCCCAGTACTACATCAAAGCTTAATAATACCTGCCTTTGAATATTTCCATTCTGATATAGGTGGACACTTAGGAATAACCAAAACATTTCACAGGTTTAAAAAATATTTTATGTACCGTCGGCGTTAACAAAACTTAAGGATTTTATAAATACATGTGAAGCGTGTAATTTAAGGAAAAATCTCCAAACGTACCCTAATCCCCCAATGGGAAGAGTGCCAGTAGCAAGATTTCCTTTCGATATCGTTTCATTTGATTTATATGGAACGAGTGGAGGATTACCTGTTTCTAACAGAGGTCATACTTGCGTTCTGTCAGTCGTAGACCATTTTACCGGCTTCACTTTTGCCAAAGCATTGAAAAATCAAGGCGCATGTACCACAAGTAAATCGTTAGCAAAGATATTTTTAAAATTTGGCGTTTCTCACCAGGTTATTAGTGACAACGGAACTAACATTGTTTCTAAAGTAACAAAAGATTTAATGAGTTTCCTTAAAATAGAAAAATTATTAACCTCTCCCTACCATCCCCAAGCTAACGGAAAAATTGAAAATAGGCACAAAATATTTTCCAATGTCTCGAGTATTTATACAAAAGACAATCGAAACGATTGGGATCTATATCTACCTTACTTAACCAATGTAATTAATACCACTTATTCAGAAACGACTAAAGAAAGTCCATTTTTTCTTTTGTTCGGACGCGTTTTTTAAAATACCTTATCAAGAAATTATAGATTCAAGACAGTATTACAATAACACAGAGGACTACAAGCAAGATTTTATAAATAGGATGAGGAAAGCCTATAAAGTAGTTAGACAGGAATTAGAAAAATGTAAGATAAACCAAGAAATGAAAAACGAATCCAAAGTCAAAGGGAACATAAATTTTAAAGTAGGAGATTGTGTATATCTAAAAAATGAGGCAAAGCAAGAAGGCAAGAAACTTTCCAATAAATATTCAGGACCTTACAGGATAATCAAAAAATACGACAATGATTTTACTTTTAAAATGATAAACCCAGACAACGGAAGAACATATAAGGCACATGTTAGCCGTATAAAAGGAGCCAAGTACCCAGTTAGGAGGGTGCCCAGACCCTCATCTTCAGATTCATAAAACGCGGAAAATGAGTTCCCTACGTCAAGGCTAGCCGAATTAAAACCCTTCAATTTCAAACAAAACTATTTCGAAAACCATAGCGATGAGGAAAATTTTGAAGAATTTTCGGCCATGAAAAACCTATTCATCCCTAAAAGAAAACCCTTAATACCCATACCAGCAAGAACCCCAAAAGGTCCAGAAAGTTCATCATCAGAAAGCTCGGAGGAATTAGATTATACGCTGTCCCCAAAGACCCAATTTTTCCCCAATAGAATTTCAACCCCATGTCCCCCCAAAAGATTTCCCGATGAAATGGTATCCCCAGCAACCCCAATAGAAAGACCCCTATCATTACAGGATGAATTGAACAGGGCTATGGAAACCCCAGGTGCAAAAATAAGGAAGACTCCACCCAGGGATGCAAATAAAGGAAATATAAAAAGTTTGAGAGAAGCCATGGACATTATTAATTACCCTATAAAAACAAGGCAAAGTACCTTGCTTTGGACCCAAGAACAACCTGAAGATGACAACCTAGGACAATACCACCACAAAACAGTATCTAAAGTCAAACCCAAGGAATCAGCCTCATGGCAACAAACCTTATTACAAAAAATACCCCACCCCCCAGAGGATATGGCATTCAAACAATGGAGACATTACCCAAAAATATTTGACTCCTCCCAGAGTTCCCAAGAATCTTTTAACTCCCCCGAAACAGGACTTTAGCGCGAGGAAATGGAAAATAAACCCTCTACCTCAAAAGGAGACCAAATATATGAAGCAAGGGCAGGTGATACCCCTAAATCGCAAAGGACCATCCCAGAAAGTCCCGATGATGAATCATCAGGGACTAGTTCTACTGAATCCGATGATGAATCAGCTCCTGATGAGCCCCAAGATGCACAAAAGCGAAAACCGGCTTCTGCCGCGGCCCACGCAAAAGCGGCTAAAATAAAAGGTCAAAAATTCCTATTGAAACAGTACAAGAAATTTGACCTAATCTCTACGGGAAAGGCAAAAAAGAATAAAACACCAGAAAGCAAACAAGAAGTTACTACGAAATCTGGCAGAGTAAGTAAAAAACCAGATAAATGGAAATATGTTTAGAGATCAAGTACTCCAAAAACTCATAAAATAATACTAAGACGAAATGAGCATCTTGAAAAAAAAACCTTAAAACAAAGGTGTATGAATAAGACACTGCAAAAGAAATTACCCGTAAAAGGTCAAAGGAAGGTAATAGTTAATTTTTCCAGATAAACTGAATCCCGGCTTGATAAAAAAACCCTGAAGGTAGAAGAAAAACAAGAATTGTTCAACCCCTCCTCCAAAAAGAAAAATACCTAGTGCCAACCCGTTACAGACAGAACAAATATGGATCAGCTATTTCAAATACGATCTAAACTGCTAGACGCCTCGGCAAAATTGATAACAGAAAGATTGAAAATTGAGAATATGATAGAAGCCACACTTAAATCTCTTAGTGAAGTTAAGGCATCCCAAGAAAAAATGAAAAGAAAATAAATGAGATTTTAGTAACTAAACAAATGGATAAATTAATTGAGACCTAGTTTATGGAAGTTAAAGAGCAGACCGCCAAAATCCAGAATGAAATGGAATCAATAAGCGACGCCACGCTTGTTAAGGGATATAATTATCCCGACAAAATCCTCAAATTACAAGTATTATACGATAAAATGCAGGAAATTGGTAAAAAAAAAGTACAAGATTATAGAAATAGTACTGTTCTATCCGCAACAATGGCGATACAAAAATTTCTGGCACCCCAACGAGCGAAGATCTTAGACTTACAACATAAATACGACCACTTGAAAGCACAGAAAGAAATAATTAAACTGCAACAGGACAGCTTAGAGAAACAACTGAAGGAAAACCATGCCGAAATTACCAGAGAATTACACTAACAAAGAGATTTCTGCTCAAACTTAGAGAAGATGGTGGCAACATATTTTACAGTTGAAATTGACCTACCCCTCAATCCCAATTTGGAAAGTATTCTGATTAACTATTACAATGAAGGACCATCACAACCCGTGTATTTTGCCATCCCAAACCAAGCCCGCCATCATATAAAACCCCAAGTGGAATCTATTCAACAAAATCCTCCAACGGACAATAACAAAACTATGAGGACCCAATATCCCAACAATCAAGTAAATGTTACGACAAGTCAAGACGCTTCAGAAGTCTCTGCACCACAAGGAACGCCCGAAACACAACCATCATCAGATGATATAGAAAATTAAGAAATATCAATCATGGGGATTAACTGAACACATAAAAAAGGAGGTGAAAAAATTCTTTTATCGTTTAAATGAAAAAAACCTTAAAAATAAAGGCATTTGTACCCACTTTGCTATACCTTATAGGATATAGCGTTGAGCGATAAAATATAATGAACAAACTTATAAATCGAGCGCAACCTCGTTAAACTAGACTAACTATATTTGTGCTAGCCAAAATATAGTAGTTTCCCTAATTAAAAAAAAAATATATATATATATATATATATATGTGCGAGTTGTTATCGCATTAATTACCCAACTGAGAAACAGGTAATTACAGAAACAGGTAATTAGCGGTAATTTAATGATCAAGCATTTATATATATATATATATATATATATATATATATATATATATATATATATATATATATATATATATATATATATATATATATATATATATATATATATATATATATATATATATATATATATATATATATATATATATATATATATATATATATATATATATATATATATATATATATATATATATATATATATATATATATATATATATATATATATATATATATATATATATATATATATATATATATATATATATATATATATATATATATATATATATATATATATATATATATATATATATATATATATATATATATATATATATACATATACATATAAGGGTAGTAACGATGCGAGGCATGATTTGCCTGCATATAGGGATATAATAATTAACCGAATCATAAATTTAGGATTTCCGTCAATATAAATAACAGAAACAGGCCTGACTAATCTTTCAAAAATTGTCCATGTAAGCCTACAAAAAAAATCTGTTCCAAAACATTCAAGTCTATATATGAACTGAAGATTTTGGAAAAAAAACTAATTGAAAATAGCTATAAATAAAATTGTGCCTTTTCTTGGTGACATAGGGGATATTTAATCCGAATGTAAGATATATAATGACGTGAAGATTAAATTATCAAAAGAAACCATCCATGATCAGCGAAAACAAAAAAAAGGTTTTTCTGAGGCGTTAATAAATTCAATTATTTAAAGAAACCCTGCAAATCACTAAGAAAAAAAAATTTCTCTTTTCGCAATTTTTACTAAACTAATACCATTTCCTTTTAACGTTAAAATTATTTATGCAATTCAAGTAGCCCTACGTAAAATGCTAATTCTTGGGAACCATGTCACGCCAATAACTTCGCTGCGCGATCCAAAAACTCACAAAAAAAAATA
This sequence comes from Artemia sinica, assembly GCA_027921565.1. Taxonomy (NCBI): domain Eukaryota; kingdom Metazoa; phylum Arthropoda; class Branchiopoda; order Anostraca; family Artemiidae; genus Artemia; species Artemia sinica. Next base: position 66,630,777 of record CM051266.1, on the reverse strand, counting down.
TTTGTAAATTGATAAACTTGTTTATGTGCTTCTCCGACAAAATCAAAATGCTTTCTCTCTTATGAAGTAAATACAAGCAATGCAGTTTGATTAACCCCGTGTACTGTGTCATATCCTAGAAAATAGCTTTGTAATAAGTAATCTATACTTCTAATTTTATTAAAAGACAGTAGAGTGGTTTTTAAAAAGATAAAAGAAGATAAAGATAAAACTAGAGTTATCAGGAACTTTGAACAGGCGCTAGTGTAGAGAAAATGCGTACCTAAGGGGCAAAATATACATTAACCCTACAGATAACCCGTGAACCAGGCCGAACCCAAACATATTAGAGTAACAAAATTACATAAAAAGAGCCTTAAAGAGTTTTACTTCCTAACCATCATAAATCCAAACCACGCGAGCGCAAACAAACAACCACGAAATTCAATACAGTCCAATAATTACGAAAGCTAAAATGACGAAATCTAGTCACCCCCCCCCCCCTACACCTGTGCGTTTTCATTTGTTTTTTCCTCAAAAATGCACGTACTAACCAATTAATACAAAAAGAATACCCTTAATACCGGTAGAAGGCACAGTTGTCACATTAAGGTTATTTATTCACCCCAACGTGCACCATGCGTGCTAGTTGGCCTCCACTCAAACTCAAAGAGTAGGAAATACGCTAGTTCTCCCTTAAATATTAATGCAAATTCTTTGGTTTCTTAGAAAAGGGTAACAAATCGTTATTATAGACAAAGAGTTCTTAATCATCAGAACCACAAAGGCAGGCCTTACTATTCCTTCAAATCCTTCCTTATATTTAAAATTCACAAACCAATTTTCCAAAATTGGGCTGGTTAAATTATGTGATTTTTTTAACAAAAGTAGACCGTCGTTTTAACAATATCTTGTTATCATTATTAGTATTAATACAATAACTAATCATAAGACACGCAGTGCTCAATTGCTTAAGTAATCCATAATCATTTCTCTCAGTAAATTTGAAAGAAAAAAAAGGCAGACAAGGCTACCAAAAATATTCTTTTAAAAATAAAGATAAATTCAGCCGAATGAAAACCCCCTAAAGATTGCCTTAGTCAGCCCCATAAACTAAATGGACAAGTAACAATGTGGCTTTTCCTAAAAATTCACACCTTTTACGTCAGGTGTTATTAATCTTGTTCATAGTTCGATTTGATTTTTACTAAACCAATACAACTTCCATCAATTTTAAAAATTTATTATGCAATTCAAGTAACCCTTTGTAAAGCGTTGATACGATAATAAATTAACGCCCATAACTTGAATGGTTCACCTAAGCTAATTGTTCTCGAATTAAAACTACTTTCAGTTTTTTGTTTTCTAATAAGAATAACTGACCTGTGTAGTATTTTGAGCTACCTTAATACCTTTAATGAGAAGTCTATTCGATGAAAACAAATATGATAGAAATATTTAACTAATTGCGCTAAAACGTTCGTCAAATACAAAAAAAAACACCAACTTCACCAATAAGATACAAAATTACCCCGTTAAAAATGAGAAAGTAAAAAGAAAAAAAAAATCCTTTTGGTCTCAAATACGCCACGTGAGTTTCAACCTACAGAAATGCGATGTGATCCTTAATAGGAAGTATATCCAGAGATATAAAAAAACTTCGAGGGCAGTGTAATTCTTAAATTATAAAAACAAGCCCCACAAATACGTAGAACAAAAACAAAAGACCTAAAAGGAAAAGTTTTTTTTTTGTGGGCCCAGCCTATTTTGTGGTCTAGCCTATTTGGTTAGCTGAATTTCTTGAGTGGCATAATCAAATATTAATTCACACATCCTCTAAGTCAAGAGTGACAAGCATTAAAGAGGAACCTTTCATAAAGCAAAAATACGTGAAAATAGCTATCAAAGTTCCAAAATATTATATCTGGGAATCACAAGTAAGATAGAATTAATACAAAAAAAGGGATGCATATTGATTAATTTGTCAAATTTTGATGACCAACCATAGAGGGTGTATTTTTCCTGATAGGAATTGTTGTACCATAGATTAAAATCGCAACTAACGATTAGCTAAATGACACACTAGTTTTGCAATAGTTAGCAAAAACAGTAGAACTCTTACAGCCGATAGCGAAAAGAAAATATTCGTCAAAAATCATAAAAATTGCAGCAATAAATTCAACCAAGATTACCTTAAAGCGAGTCAAAGCATTAAAAAGAACCGCACAATTAAAGTATAAAGAATAACCTGTAACAAAAAAATAACAAAAAAATTTTTCCTAGGCCAAACAATTCTTAACTTTCAAAAGGTTTTGAAATGTGATTGGAAGATAATCACAACCGGTAAGCCAAATGCGAAACTGGTCTCGACTAAAACTATTCGCTTACAATCCAGCAATCAGTCGTATATTATATATGTATGAGACAAATAGTTTACTAAAATAGCCTACCAAAAAGGGCAAAAGCGTGAAGAATCATAAAAATCCGAAAACATTGTACCCCCCAAATAAAGGGTTTAGGTATAATATTTAGAGTGATACCAATGTGTGTAACTAGGCTAATGTCTACCTGACAATAGCAGATATATTCTGCTTCAGAAATAGGCCTTAAAGATAAGAATAACGAGAGCTTTGAAAACAAGCTGCGCTGTAATTACCTATAAAATAAGGCAAGTCTTAACCTTATTCTCAAGAAATTGCAAGTAATACCGTAATTCATTTTTCTATGGGTTCTCGTAAAAGACGCAAATCACGCAACATATCGATAAGGCGAGTAGGTCAAAATTAAACTAATATAGTCCTGCCAAAGTACGGACTAGTAACCAAAATAATTCACAAACCAATTAACGCAAAAATTATCCAACTAATATAAAAAGAAGAAAACTTTTCCAAAAATTATCGTAATTCATAAATGTACCTATAACAAGACAGTATTCAATAGTTTTTACTAACCTTATAAACCAGTAACGGCCTTAGGTCCGTGCTAGTCCTTATCCCCCCAGTAAGAAACGTAGCATAGTAAAAGACTTGTTAGTCACAAAAGTCAAGCTTTGCGAAAACACAGTATTCGAGAGTTCAAAAAAAAATACGCAGTCACTAGAGAGCATATAAGTTTAACTAAATTTGATAAAATAAAAACGAACATTTATACATATAACTATGAATGGCTCAAGGATAAGTTCTAATGTAGCCAAGGGAAAGTGGAAACCGAAAATTCCCATAAGGTTATGAAAAAGTGAATAGACCCCCACACCTGTAGCTACTAACAAAGGCCAAAAGTTTAAAATTTGGCCCCCTTGTTCAAAAACAAGTTTCAAAAACCATAAATTAATATATATGACAATCTAAATTTCTTTTCAAATCAAGCTCCTGTAAAATGCTAACCTAGTGAAGAATATTGCGATAGAATCCCAAGGAAAAAGAGTAACAAATAATGTAGTTAGTATTCTAATCAAATGTTTGAGCTCCCCCCCCCTAGATGCACGGTACTTTCGTGCGGCACCTTCGTGGCATCAACGCATAGCATCAAACGTAATATATTTTAATTTTCATTTAGGAAATACAAGGGAATTAATTTATATGCCTTGTGACAAACTACAAAACTTTTGGGCGATACTGCACTTGATAAAAAGTAACTCTGCCACGCGGCGATAGCTCCGCCACGGGAGAAAAATGATTTGACACCTTAAAAGTAAATGAATTTTCCTTCAACTCACTTAAACAAGAAAATTTAACCTCGACTAACAAGCCTTTGTACTCCACTAATTTTGAAATATTCTAAAATAAAGAGTTTATTCATACATATTCTAAAAATGTTATTTGAGGAAACATCAATAAACAAATCGTCATTCGATTCAACTTAAACAACAGCTATCAGAATAAGCAATTAAGGATGAACCGCCTTCAATATAAAATAAATTAAATCCTTTTAATTAATCCAGTACAAAACTGAAGAAAATAAATCAATAGATATTTTAACTTGGGCGTCATCAAAGCTAAATAAAGTATAGCAGTGAATGAAAATGCATTACCGTCTAATAGATTACTATTGCCGTGTAATAAGTCTAAGGCCTTAATCTTTGAAAGCCTCAAAAGATAAGTTTACATTTTCAAATTTTGGGCATAGTGAAATTTGTTCACGCTGACAGGATACACAATAACTGCGGACGCTTAACAAGATCAAAAAAAAAATTGTTAACTTTGGATACTTAAAAGATTGTTGAGTATGAGAAGTTACCAAGTGTAGGGATCAAATGCCCCCATTAAACTCTAAAGATAATTTTAGAACTCCTTCAAACTGATCGACAGTTATCCTATTAATTAAAATAGGCTAGTGAATAATATACTACAACCGCTTCTTTAACGATTTAAGCTCAAAAGCCCATCAAAACCACATAAAAAGGTACTTTTAGCTAAAAATCAGTAGTGGTACCCCTCACACCTCGGACGGTAATAAAAAAAAAATTTTTAATTTAAAAAAAAAATGTCCCGAAAAACACACTCAAACAAGGTGAAAGATACTTTTAGCTATAAGTCAGTAGTGGTACCCCTCACACTTCGAATGTTAAAAAAAAAAAAAAAATTTTACCTTCAGCAATCAATAGAAGCTCAATATAAATGGCAATTCTAATTGATAAAATTGAAAAAAATAATGATCAGTGAACAACCCCGGTTGGCTGGTCACAGGGGAATGGAAATGGTGTCATTGTCATCCCATTTACGTTACCGTTTGACCCTGGCTCTCTATGAAAAAAAAAACTATATAGATACGAATTGTGATTAGTTACAAGGAAATAACTGACAAATGGATAAACCCTCAGTCGTGGGAAGCGTTGGAAAGTCGGGTGGAGGTGGTGTATACTACCCCTACGCCTCCTGATTGATCCCAAGCAACCTATGAGAAACTACTACCCAGTTATAGATGTAAACGATGAACAGTAAAGAACTATAAATTGCAGTTAAGTGAAATAACCTTACAACGTGGGGACCCATTGGTCAACTGTTGTGACCTGCGGTGCGTTTTATCCCATGGGTCATAGCGGTCTGGCCAATGAGCTCTTATGAAAAAAAAATCAACCCATCCCACTATGAAAAGTGACCCGAAGGAATTACCCTATATTACCCCTTCCATTATAAGAATCACTGTAACGAAAATGTTACAAATATGGGGATACATTCCGATACGTGGGAAGTGCTTAAGCTCCGTGTTTTCACTGTTGATTATTTCGGGGAAAGGCACGTAGCAAAGGTAATTCTTACGGAGAACAACTCGGACAAGAAAAGGAACCCAAGGATACCAGTAAAAGTTAAATACCATAAATTAAAAAGGCCAAGTAAACAGCTAAATGTAATAACAAATGTCATCAAATTGAAAGCGCCTAACTATTCCATTATTATACCTTAAATTACTATAACCATTTTGAAAATATATTACTATTAAGTAATCATTTATTTTGTAATCATTGGCAAATTTTATATAAGAACAAATTTGCAGATACGGTACGTGAGCAACCGTCAACCACTGGTTAAGGGAAACGCCGGAACGAGCGACTACACGGTACGTTGCTTATATTAACCTAAAATCTAATAGAATAAATTAAAGAAAAAAAAGTAACCATGATGAGATACCCAAGCCATCAACAATTAAATAATCGTAGACTAGAAAATGTAACCTCATGGAATCTTAATAAAAGACATAGTGTAGATAACATTAATGATTCATTAAAAGAATGGGGAGTTATTGAAAATTCATTAAGAGAAGGGGAACTTATCAGAACAGTAGAAAATCTCGACTGTCCAAAACTATATTATCTTCTGAAATCTCAAAGGACAATCTTGGAAAAAAGAATGATCCTAAGATTAACGGCAAGCTTAGTGCATTATAAGTTTAGTGCACATGCAATGACAAGAACACTAGAACTTACTAGACTAAGTGCCAACCTGGCTTTTCAAATTTTAATACAAAATATTCCAACAACAAAATATAGCTTGTTGTCTAATTATATCGCCGACAATATTTGGTACGATCAAGACGATGACAACATAACTACAATTTAGCCCATCAAATTTCTCTCCATACTAATAGACCGAGAGGACACATGTTAAAAGGTGAAAGCTTCCTTAAGACCTTATACGTCAACTGTGTAAATAACACGTATCTAAATCCAATAAACCCTTCAACAGGATCCGCCATTTTTCAAGTTATCCCAAGAGAATATAAAGACATAAAAAAATAACCCTGAATTCCTTCCAAGAAGACGAAAATTTTGGAAGAAAAATAATCCCTGGTTTAGACGTAATCGTGCGCGAGCAACTATGCTGTTGCCAATCACACGTAAACTTAAGTTTCTCCGTCGTAAAAATAATAAATGACCCGTTGTCTTTATCTCAGTTGTGCCGAAAAGTCATTCGACAAAATATGCGAAGAAATGACATAACTACCACTCTGGAGGGCTTGCGCCTCCCAAACCAATTATTAGTGTATTTAGTGTACCTAAATGTACCTGAAAGCGGTAAAAATGAGTGTATAGTGTTGAACTCAAATTTCTCAGCTCAAATGTTTCGTCATGGAAAAATTATCGACTTGTCGATATGCTTACATCTCCAAGTTCAAAAGCGGCACTACCGAATGATGCACCCATATTGAAATTAAAACCCAATATTAGTGGAAGAAACTGTATGTATAAATAATTTCGTTGAAACAAATAATAAAAGAACCCTCCAATATTATTTGAAGTGTAATATCTATGTAATCAATTATTATTGTTATTTAAAATGACAAAACAAGTCCGTTATATGAATAAACCAGTAGTGTATTAATATTTGTAAAACTATGAATTAGGGTAAATGTCACAAGATCTAAATACACTGTTAATATATCAACAAAAAAGGTAGTTTCTTGAAAGTATCAACACTTTAAGCCTATATGGAACTCGTTATATAAGTTTGAGCGCAAACTCGTTAAACTAGAGTACGGATCTTTAGGGAATTGAATTACGTTCGAATACACAAATAGCCAGGTGCAAGGTGGCACCGGTGAAAAAGTAGTTCAACTTCGACCTGAAGTTACCTTGTTTTCCATTCAAAGTATATATTCATTATTGGTTAATACGGAGCTTTAGATGACTCGAATCACGTCGAACGAATAAGTACCCGATGTATGAGGAAATACCGGTGAAAAGGTAGTTTGACCTCGACCTAGAGTGTACCATGATCATAACTAATCTTGAAAAAAAAAAATTAACTAGACAAAGATCAATAGAAACTACCTTTCATTTCAGAACAATGGCCAAAGCAATTATCGATACAGAGTTCATATGTATAAAGCACGCAAAAGAAAATGTCATATACTCAGCGGCAATGATCATTGTGAGTAAATCAGGGGAAAAAGTCTTCGCGAAAAAATGGGACGTCAAGTATGATTTAAGGAAATTTGACGTGGAATCCTATAAATTCGGTCTAAGTTTCGCAAACACACCCAAATATCGACCAGCGAGAGGCAAATTAGGAATAAAATATAACGGCAGAGAAAGGGCAAGTACCTCCATTTTATTCAACATGAAATCAGAAAATTACAGAAACAATATAAGGTTCGGTACTGGTATGTTAAAGGGCCTTGTCAGGCAGATTTATTGCATCTTGACAAGTGTAGAAAGCAAAAACTAGTTTACAAAATTGAGGGAAATTCAAACTGCGTAAAATATCAAGGTAAACATGACCCCCTCCAAGAAATAAAATACTACAAACAATATCTATATAATCCAAAAAGCGTAATATATAAAGCGAAAAGAAAAGAAATTATATTTAAAAGAATAAAAACTTATGAATCAAAATCAAAAGTAACCAAAAAATCAAAAAACTGTCCCAATAGAAATAATTAAGTCAACCATGCACCCTTTACGTTAAAAGAAAAATTCTTGTGTGAAATCAATTAAAATATCTATCCCCCCAGCCTAAGAATCAGCCGTACGTTCACCATAAGCAAAGCAACAAATTGTATAACCACGAATCTTAACCTCACCTTGTTTATTTCCCCGATAAAAAAAAGAAATCCCCTATAATAGGAATCTAAATTCTCATTCGATTATCTATCATAAGAAATCTTCCTATATTATGTTTAATGAAATATTAATTCCAGAAACAGCAAAAAAGGATGTTGCTAACAAAATTCATGATAATCCTCGTTGCCCAAACTATAGCCCAAGATATCGTAAAGCATGGAATAATTTTTAAACACGAGAATTCGTTGCTCGCAAGTCATAATGCCTGGAAAATATTTATGAAACTGGACCCCAAACCGTTCGAAACCTTGTTCCAACAAGTAATTAGACTAGAGAAAAATACCAATGAATTAAAGGACTCTATATTCCAATTCTTAAAATCAGACAAAAGCCTGCAATCAACAAAAGAAATGCACCACAAGGAAAATAAAGGAAATCTACCACCCATATTTCCTAAACTAAAATCGAAACTCATAATGGAAGATTTCGACAAGAAAATGGCAGAAATTGACAAGGCTCTGGGATTTAACAAGAATGAAAGCCGAAGAAGGAGAACATTAAATAACGCGGATAGTTCCATGAGCGAACATACTACAATTAAATCTACCACAAGTCTCCCTTGACTGCTTCCAAGAAAAATAAACTTTATGATGGAAATTACGCAATGCTAAATGAACTACCGAGCCTATGGACTTTTCTCAAGGAATTATGGCAAAATCATGCTGAACAAAATGTTACGAACCAAATATTATCAAAACTCACAAAGGAAAAAGACTACAGACAAATTTTTAACCTAAAGGAATTGAAATTCTCAAATACACAACAAGATGATAAGAATAATAATCCTACAGAAAGAGAAAAAAAAGACACCAAGACAACCACGCCTACATATGAGACCCCAGTAAGAGATATACAATCTTCAATGTCGGAAACTACGACGAACACAGTCCCAGAAATGAGCACACTTAGCGAAGAATCACCTAGAAATTTGACCATGCTAACTTATCGAAGACCAACAATACTTACAAAATGGACTTGGTCAACAGGACCCATGTTTACGCGCACCCAGCCGATTGGCATGTTCCGTATAGGCCTAAGAGCAAGAATCCCAGTAAGGCATACCGAGATACAAATGATAAAAGTACAAACGATTCAACCAGAAGAAAAGAAAAATAAATATAAGAAAGAGGAAGAAAACGATTACGTACATAAGAAATGTTGGATAATAGACGGTAAACGTACTTGTGCAAGATTAGCAATGGCCGACGAGCCGACAAGGGAAGATATTGAACCATTACCTGAACTAGGGTGAGAAAAATGCCCTAAAAGTATCAATTCACCAATCGTTTTTAATATTGTATAGGCAGAGATTACAAGCATTATTTGAATTGTTCAATACAGAAATACAAAAATTAAAACAAAGCACCACGAGAATCTTCGAGGTATTCTTTCGAAAAAGCAAATCCCGCAGATCAGCTAGTCTAATACAAATCGTAGGAGAATTAGCTTCACGCCTATTTGGGCTATCGACCGAAGAAGACCTGGATATCCTAAGGGAAAACGTGAGAAAATTAAATAACGCCATGAACGTGACCCTACATGTCCAAAAAATAAAAGCCAGCATAGCCAATTATCAAAGAGACAAAATCGAAGCAATTACAAAGAAAATATCAAAGACAGTAAACATAATGAATTATTTAAAGAATGAAGTAGATCGTGTTATTTCCGATTCCAGCCTCACTATGGTATCACTAGACATAGTGACAATGTCATTACTTAACCTCGCAACTGACGTTAGTAAATTTGAATTCGCGTTATTTGCCCTTACTGGAGGAACCTTATCCTATGACCTGGTGGACCCTTCGAACCTACAAAGTATCTTGGAAGAAATAAAAAACACATATAACGTTCGGCCTACATCTACCAACCGAACCAGAAGTAGCAAACTATATTCCACTACTACACCAAGCTAAAGGTTCACATCACGGAAATAAATGAACAACTATTTGCAGTAGTAACAATTCCATTAATAAATCAACTATCCATATACGACTTCTATAAGATTTCTACGTTCCCAGCCAATATAGGAAAAACTAATTCATTTATGACTATCACCCCCGAAGCGGAATACTTGCTAGTCGATCAAGATAGAAGGAAATACGCCTTAGCAAATCCACAGGACCTTAAGGAATGTGTAGCATTCAAAAACCTAGTATGTCAACTAACACTGCCCATTTATAATGTAAAACCTGGATCAAGTATGTTAGAAATATTCTTAAAAGAAACTCAATAAGAAGAAATTCCCAATTCATGCGAAGCGCTAGTAGGTAGCACAAAACGAGAGATATTCATTCATCTTAGAAATGATCTGTGGCTATTTTCTGTCCCAAAAGAAACAGTTGGGACCATCTCTTGTTATAATAACACAGAAAGAATCGAGCCGAGCTACAGAACTGAATTACTATTACAAGACGTAGGAACAATAACCATAAAACAAGGGTGTCGATTAGTAACCTAAGAAGCCACGGTACAAACACCACTGATAACCACAAGCATGAACATAATAAGCCCCAAGGTGATCATTTTCAAACCAGTCAATTTATCGCATACAATTCCTAATATTGATAACGAAGAAGTAAAAGCCACAATATGGTGAAAAATAGAAAATGTCAAGGGAACCCTACCACTAACAAGAATAAGAGAATCTTTAGACTCTCAAATTCCCCTATTTACTAATGAAGACCAAAGATTGACGTATGTAGAAAGTAGATACGGAATATTCTCAACAAATTTTTGGTGGAATATCCTCCTGACAGTTAGGATTCGTATGCATGATCTCTCTGACTATAAGAATGTTATTGACCCTGAATTACGGAAAAATTATGAGAACACGTAGAAAAAGAGTGAAGACAGATCACGTCGAATCAAGTTAGATGCAAGACCTTAACCCGGAACTCCCTGATAATCCTTAAGCCATAAAATATGGGAGGACATGATCAAGCGAATGAGAGTAGAGGTCCTCATTCGTGCCATGTCCAGTCCCAAATCTCTACTTATTGTTTGCAAAACCCATGCGGCTGCAAAGATGTATTTCTTAAGTAGCATGGACGCGCGTAAACATTAAAGACTTGAAAATCTATAGTAAATCGAGACCTCTCAAAAACCATGTAACTTACCTCGCATATAGTTATGTAATAGAAAAATAAATGCTAAAGTAGATAAGTATTGAATAACATTTATAAATGTGTTGAATATTGAACATGTGCCAAATGCACATATATATATATATATATATAAGGATATATATAATCACTAAATCTTGAAAATCTCATGTTGTGTTATTTTCGTAGACACAATCATTTTCTTATGATTACCTAGCTTGTCTCATAGTAAACTAGTGTTGCTGCAATATGCATGAAGAAGAATGAAAATTCCTCTTATTATTTTTTTTTTAGTTTGATCGTACCCATATTAAGTGATATTGTTAGTGCGACTAATCACACTATTATTTCAAATAATAGTCCCCATATAATATCGTATAAAATTGTTTATTATTGCTGTATGTGTTTTGACTTATGTAATTATAAAGAGCATATGATTCTGCCCAGATATTTATATTCCAGGAAGCAGAGTAATCAGTGCAAATTAAGTATTGGTGTACCAGAACGCAACACGGATACAACCCAGTAGCATCTACTCTCATCATTCGTCAACCACTGATAAGTACTCATCAAGGAAACCCCTGAAGAGAAAACCCTGACAACGATCCAAATCACCGAAGCCTAGTACCAGGTAATCTTATCTCAAACAATATCGGTAAACCGAGAACCCCATATATATGTATATATCTGAATTAATGTTTACCTAGAGAACCACCCCGACCTAAGCATGTCGCAAAACTGCATAAAATCCGTCGATAACTATCCTCAGACGGCAAGGTCCCAAGCATTAAATCCTAAGGACCAAAGAATAACCCTGGAGTCAATCCCTCAAAGATTATATATCTTAAGCCCCAAATCAGAGACAATATATTGAACCAGATCCAAAGCTTAAGTTTTGACCCTATCCAATCATTATTAGATGTCGCAAAACCAAACCATCCTCCATGAGAAGAAGAAAACCAAACATAATCAATTTTGCGGGAAATATGAACTGTACGTGCAAAACTTTCCCCAAAATAAAGTGTCAGAGAAGAGATTAAACCAAGTTATCTTAGCTATAATCCCCATAATTAAGCCCTCAATGATTGTGTATCATTTAACCATGAATCAAAGACAATGCGTCGAGCCAAGGCCCTAAGATCAAGTTTTGATCCTGCCATAGTAACGTTAAATGTCGTAACACAGCCCCATAGTCAAAATAAAAGAAGGACTGAACATGAACAATTTACGGGAAACACAGACTGTACGAGTATTAGATTTTCCCGAGAATAAAAGTGTCCAAGAAGAGATACCCAGCCCAGCGATCAAGATACCCATTTCATGTAATCAATTCCCCAAGGGTTATGTACCTAATGAACATTTCAACATCCCTGTGACATCAACCCCTCGTATTTGGCATGACAAACCACGCACGGTCAATTTTGTGCAATAGTCATACTTATGAACAATGTAAACGCTTATCCCAAGCAAACAAGTGCCAAAAGATGAAACACCACGAAGCCAAACCATAAACAATTAGTCGACACAGTAATTAGTTCAACGGAAACCCAAAATGAAGTGACAACGTATGTGAGTATTATACACACGTAGAATGATGAAGTAAGTGTGAAGATCTTACGTATCTAACTAGTAACTTTAGTGAATATTGAGAAATTATTAAGGTGTCAAACTTTTTTATTTGCAAATCATTTAATCCATATATATAAGTGCTCTTGACGTCAGTTACTTATCGTATCATTATAGCGTCAGGTGGAAGTATAGTCAAGTATTAGAAAAAGCAAATATGTGCCATTTTTAGTGATAAGATAATCGCATCAGGTGAAGGAATTTTAATATTAGGTGGAGGAATAATAATTATCATGTAATCGTATAACCTAATGTATTAGTCAATAGAAACTCTTGGCCCTTTCACCAAATAGAGTGAGTAGGTGATGGACTTTAAAGTAATGTCGTCATATATGTAGTCTCATAAAATAATCGGGAATATAAAAAAAAGATATACATTTTACCAAAGCAAAGTTAATTCGAGTAATAAGTACTATGTTAAATTCTTTTTAAAGAAAGATCAAAATTTGAAAGAGTAGAAAGAGTAGGATAACACAACGATGAGGACATCGTTAAGAATGGGAAGGATGATATGTAATGGAATCAATTTTTAAAAACCTCAAAATTTTCCAATTAGAGTTACCCAAGTAAAATAAAGTCACCCAAAATATCAACCCGTGAATTCAAGTAGCCTACAGATCAAGCAAGACTCAAACGTTCAATTCAAAATAGTAAAACCAAGTATATTTTATTCAAACATACATTGTAAGAATCTTTCCCACAGAAAATGTAATAAATAAATCCGCCTCCGCGTCGCCAAATTATGCAATAAATATCAGTCTGACCAAATCTTATATGACAGGCGACTAACAATGTAATTTAAATCTTAAGAGCTTGAAATTCCAAACTATCAAGAGATGGTAGAATATATTACAAAAAACAATAGTCTCTCGAGATACCAAATATTTCTGTGTAATCTAATTGCATTGTTCTGAAAACTAAGTTTAGAACTCTGTATCTCAATGTAACTAAATCGTATTGTCCTTCAACAACTTTCACAGAAATAAATTATAAGTCTTCTGGAAAACTAAGTGACACCTCACTAGTAAAATGTTACAATGTAAAACTTTGTTTTGTTAAGAAAAATTCCAAAGTGATATCTTAAAGTTATAAATCGTAATTAAACTCAAGTTGCTCATTGGTATATACCTATCCAATAGAAATATAGGACATATAGTTGAACCAATAAAATCAGCGTAATGTACTTTTTAGTAACGCCTGAACGTAACCTCTGGCGAAATTGGAGAGAGTAGATAGTTAGGACTTAGCAATTTATGCGACAGTCTAGAATCAGTTGAGTGCCAGTTTTTAGAGGCAGTCGAGTCTAGGAGAGTCTATGACGAGTTTTATGCGATGAGTCTTATGTGAATTTATTTGCAATAAACTTTTAAGAATATTTATTATCAGTGAATTAACTTTTGACAACAATCCTATATTAGTGTATATGACTGTGAAAGAATTTCGATATTGCCAACAAGCTCTGTACCGATTATGTGAGTAAAAAATAAAGACATTACTTTCTTATTTTATTCTCTTTATGTTAGTATTTCTCAAGATAGTTAGTCCTTGTGGCTCCACTCGCTCTCAGGGGAACCAGAAACCTTTCAATCTGATTTCGACTCAGTATGGCCATTAATACAACCTCCCCATTTGAACCGCTAATTTAAGCTCCCACACACGAAGTTCCGTCTCCACTCAGGTATGCCACTCGCGAACCGTCAACTAAGAGTTTAACTGAAAATTACCCATGGAAATAATTAAACGAGGAATTCATATGCAAAGAAATAACCTAAAGTAGAAGAACAAGAACTCTCATTTTATTAAGAACCCCTTTTATTAACTCCCCCTTTTATTAAGACCCCCCCCCCCCCATTAGAATTGAATTTACTTAACAGTATTTATTCTAGTAGATTTAAAATGTTTTAGAATCTATTTGTTGATGAATAGCTGTTTAATTTATGTGTTACAGTTTATGAAGCGTTTATTGCCCTTCTGGCTTTTGAAAGACACTTTTCTTGCATTTTCACTAAGAAAAAAAAAGAAAAAATCCCTTAAAGATTGTTTCCAGTATTTTTGTACACAAAACTTTAAAATACATTTTTGATACACTTTTACGAGTCAGACAAAAATTGAATTTTGTCTGGCTCAAACCCGTAAGACCCCCCCCCCTTAAATACGGCCTTGTATCCCTCTTAGATTTTTTAAAATACCAGTCTTTGTATCTTGATTAAAAAATTGAAAAATTTCTACCCCCCTCCTACCTCACATTATCGTGAATTGACACTACTTAGTACAACAAAGAATAGTGCTTTATTGGCATCTAATAATAATAATGAAAAAAATTGTATTTGATAAATTGAATAGGCAATGACCAGAGACAATAGAAAAATTTGAAAATCATGGAGAATTAGGCCGTCCTAGCCGAGTGGTTAGCTCTTCGGACTGGAAATACTGAAGTCAGGGTTTTGACTCCTGGTGAGGCTGGTGATTTGGTTTGGGACTTGTCAGCACAGCTGGAGTCTACTAAGCTCTAAATGAGTAACAGGAGAAATCTGGGGGGAATACACAGGAAGCGTCAGATGATTTACCCCCATCCACGCACTGCACTCCCGGCCGAAGGCACCGAATCAAGAAATTGGTATCTGCGCAACGCAGACCATTGATTAGCATGTGAAAAAGTTTTAAGGAGGGGGGGAATTAGGGTCTCAAGACTCTCCCTTCTCCGTATGCTCCTGCATGCAAACCAATGAAATTGAGCACCCATTTCATCATAGAATTTATGGAAAGTCAATGTTTATTTTTTCACTGGCAAAAGCTGTAATTGACACTGCAGGAATGAAATGTAAGACCCTTGGGGCATAGCAAACATGTTCTTCTTTTTATTTATTGACGTTTTATCTCCAAAAAAGGCTCCAAATACCTTTAGTATCTTAATTAACCTATCATAGGCAGTGCAATAGCGTTGCCTAAGTAAAGAACTATGTTGGCACAATATATTATTATTTTATTTTTTTTTAGACCAGGGCACTTCGTAACAAAGGAGTTGTCTTAGAAACTTCAAAAAGGGCTTATTTGATTGGAAATTGTAAGGCCAAAGCCAGAATTCTTGTACAATTTTTTTTTTATTTGTCTTACTTTCTCTTTTCCGTCTCAATTTTACGGACGGAGTGGTTAAGAATAATTGTCTGGCGTAAATTTATACCGGGATCGAATTTTATAGAGGATATTTTTTTGTGGGGAGTGGGTTTCTCCGTGGAGGTGGGCCAGATTTTCTGGCATTATTTAAAAAACGATCAGAAACTAAATAAGAAAACAAGTTTTTTCAACTGAAAGTAAGGAGCAACACTAAAACTTAAAACGAACAGAAAAAATTATGTATATAAAGGGGGTTGCCTCCTTCTCAAAACCTTGCTTATTACGCTAGAGTTTTAATTCTGTCCCAATTCCTTAAGAATGACTCCTGAAACACAAGGGCCGTTTAATTAGAACAATAAGACGCTGTTGTAAAAGTACTAAAAAACTTTAGCGTAAAGAGTGAGGTGTTGAGGAGGTGGCAATCCCATTTATATTCGTAATAATAAAAGTTTAAAATCGATATTCTATCTCAAGGGTGTCCTTGAAAACACCCCTGGTCTCTTCAATGGTGTTGCTAGGCTATTTCTAATATTTCTATAAAATAAAATTGAAGTTGATCGGTATCTGCAACGTATTGTTGCACAATTTCTAACATTTAGACAGAGCCCATACGCATTTAAGAGTTCTCTAGATGAACTGGCTACCTTTACTTAGAATTAGGTCATGCAAAACAGTCACAAGAAGCACAGTCCATGTTTTTACGTTGCGTTATGTTACTTTAAATTTATATACGCAGTGAATATTTAACTTTCTCGTTTTTCATACTTAGTAGGTGTTATTTGTTGCAAGTAGCTATAGTAGTTACTAAATAGACATAATAAAATACGAAAGCTGAAGTGTTTAAATCAGTATTTTATGCGCTCCTTAACTTTCAAAACAGTTATACTGTTTATCTAAATGCTCATTCTTCAAATATAAAACTACTTACTATAATTGTGTTCATTTCAAACTTAGTGCTAGACTAGTAATACATCAAAGTTATTACTACTATTACTACTTCTAACAACTATTACCATAAAGGATATAAATGAAGTGGACCAGGAGACAGCTCTGCTTCACCAAAATACTGAAATAATCTATTATACGAACGGTTTAGGATCTCAAGGAAAATTTGAGACTGGAATGGTGATATACCAGAATGCCCTTGGTTTGAACGAGAAGTTAATAAGTAACACCTAGGGGAATTTGCTACGGTCTTCCTAGCTGAAAGGTTTGGAATTAAACAGGCAACTAACAGATGGATGCAAATAGAAAGACAGGTGGATATACGCGTATCTTAAATGATAACCAAGTATGACTCAAGGCTCTTTGAGAAAACTAAAAGAAGGCAAAAAAAAAAAACGGATCGGAATGCTATGAAGCTTTAAATAGACTAGCATTCAATGGAAATCGAATTGCACTGATGTGGCTACAGGACACTCTGGGATCACAGACAATGAATTGGCAGATAAGGTAGCTCAGGTTCAGGCATCACTAACATGCTGTGTATATCAAAAGGTATAAAACCATTACAGGCATTGGGTATTTTTGGAATTATGACATCCGAATGGGAAGAGCTGATTCCCTAGAGATGTTTTGGAGACAATAAGGCATCCATTAAAAAATGTTAGACCAGGACTAGGACTGGTTGTAGACATTCCGTAGACTTGATGTTAAGTTGAAAGACACACCTAAGGAGAATAATGTCCGACGTTTGGTAAAAATATACGGTAAAAATTGAAAAAACACAAAATCAGTCTTCCCAACACTGATTTAGAATTTTAGGAGGCACTGTCGAGGAAATGTAGCTATGTGACCAGAACCTCCATTCAATTTTTGAGTCCGCTCCATGGCATTAATAACTTAATAACTGCTAACAACTCATTGCAGCACCAAGGGATCAAAAGCTATTACACTACACACAATCTGCCCAATTCCAATCTGTTCAAAACTTCACTATATGCCTTATCGCATGAAGTTCCAATTTCTTTTAATCTTATTCTTATCACATCTACCCATTTAGTCCAGGAAGGGAACGGTTTTACCGGGAACAAATTGCAATAGAAATGATTCTTTCACTACCCGACTAAGAAAAATGCGCTGATTCCAAATATGCAAAGTTTGCTCATTTAGCTGTTTCACAAATATGTTTTTTTGAGGTTGAGGTTGATTTTGAGGAGGTGAAATTCGTGTTTCCATATAAAGGCGTACAACAACAGAATTGATGTCTAGAATAGGGTACTAGATCACGGTGAGTATGAAAATCACCTTTATTTGAACATAAAATTAAAACTTTCATTTATCTTTTTAGGGTGAACGATGAATATATAGCAAACTACTAAAAATTATGTTTTTGAGGTTGATGTTGATTTTGAGGATGTAAAATTCATGTTTTCATATAAAGGCGTGCAACAACGAAATTAGTGTCTAAAATAGAGTACTAG
Source organism: Artemia sinica (assembly GCA_027921565.1). Taxonomy (NCBI): domain Eukaryota; kingdom Metazoa; phylum Arthropoda; class Branchiopoda; order Anostraca; family Artemiidae; genus Artemia; species Artemia sinica. The sequence continues at coordinate 66,612,475 of CM051266.1, read as the reverse complement.
ATCATCGTGATTATGAAAATCACCTTTATTTGAATGTAAAATTAGAACTTTCATCTAAATATTCCATCAGTTTCATAACCAAAGTTTCATGTTGATACGCAGTCAGGCTCTTACACAGGGAAAGCCTCCATTCTCTTCATGCCCATGATAGATAGGAGCCCAAGTGATCCCATTTGTATCTACTCCGCACTCAGCTTCGTTTGCGAACAGTGTTCCAGATACGGTGCGACTCCAGTACTGACCTTAGATCAGCCACTTTACTGGAAAGCTCTTACTATTATTGCAGCCGAGACGGATGCAAGTCCCTATAAAAAAAAAATCGTCCTGCGACTGGGTGGCTTCCACACCCTCATGAGTTACATTGGGGCTGTTGGACAGATTATTGAAGGCTCTGGACTTCAAGACACGTTGGAAATAATATATCCGCCAAATGCTGTTCTACAAATCATTTCTGGGAAAGCTTATTCCAGAGCTATACGAGGACACATACTCACTGACTGGGCACTGAACACACTTTTCTTCACTGAACTTTACGGCACTGAAATGGCGCCGATTCAGCAGACATGGAAAAAATATTCAGAGCCTCTGACGAGCCTTTGGAGTTCTTCACTGTTTATCTTGGTGCATTGGAAGGTCACACAGACATGCGAAGTATAGAGGAAAATCTGTCCAAGGCAGAAGTCGCCAAGAAATTTTCTTCTCTTAAAAACAGTCACTTTCGGAAAAGTCGCGTACGGCGAAACTGTGGATACAATATATGGAAATGATAGAAATACTGAAGAAGTTCATCCAAGCAGAGCGTACGGGGAACTGGGATCTTCGCCTTCAGGCAGTTGAAGCTATGTTGCCGTATTTCGCATCGTCCAACCACTTCCTATATGCGAAGTCTGCCAGGGTGTACCTGCAAAATGTGAAACAGCTGTAAACTACCAATCCCAACGTGTTTGACAATTTTCAGAACGGGAGCCATGTTATCCGCAGATCCGAAAAGTTTTGGGCGGGCCTGTCGTCAGATCTGGTCATTGAGCAGGTCCTCATGCGCTCGTTGAAAACTAACGGTGGTCTTACAAGGGGAAGCGGCATGAGTGAGTTGCAGAGGCTGACTTGGTTACTCTCAGCACCAAACTTGTAGTGCAATTAGTTCGTCGATGCAAACTTTTGCTAAGGTCCAATACGAGACGAGCGAAAAGCACAAAGAAGTTAGAGAGTCGAGGATTGAACGCAACAACCATGACACTAGCAAGCTCCTTTGCTTTCTTACTGAGAATACCCCTTTCGCAGAAGACCCTAGCTTGCGAAACATTACCTCTGGAGTTACGGCGAATGAAAAAGTCAACGTCGACACACAGCTAGATCCGTCGGACAAGAAATCATGGATAGCATGACAGGGGGAAAACGTCAACACGTACACATTCAATAAAAAGTCTGTGGCCATAACGCTTGCTAATAAAGCTACACCAGTTATTGACGGACAGTCAGTTGCCGTTGATCCAGCATTCATGTTTCAGCGGCTGGTGACAGCTGCTGGAAATAGCGAAGAGGATTTGGGAGTCATACTTTAAGTATGAATTGTGTTCACCGCCTCCGTAACTTTTTGAAGCAAACGGACTTCCACGAAACAGCAAATAAGCCTGCCCTCGCCGATGCGATGTGGCGTCTAGTTGCAGAGCAGCAGCCAAAAACTGAAGACTTCGTCAAAGATTTCAGTGACAAGCATATATTTCTCGATGGTGGGGCACTGCTTCGGCGAATTCCTTGGGGAAAAACTCAACTTATGATAGTATCTGCCAGAAGTACGTTGACTACGTTGCACGGAAATACGGGGCGCAAAGGACGTCGGTGGTTTTCGACGGATACGACCAAGCACCTTCAATCAAAGACATCACCCATTTGAGACGGAAAGGGAAACGATCGTGCCCACAGATCAATTTTAGCAGGAATATGGTCTGTTTTACAAAGAAGGAAGTGTTCCTAAGCAACTTCAAGAATAAGCAAGCAATCATAGCCAAGACCAGTGAGTACCTGACCAAAGCTGGGTGTCAGGTATACCAAGCAGAAGGAGACGCTGATCTTCTCATTGTTCTAACCGCAGTTCGATCTGCTTCTCTTATGCCTACTGTCCTGGTTGGAGACGACACAGATCTGATTATACTCCTCTGTTATCACGCACAGACAGATAGCCAAGCGATCTACTCTTACTCTGAACCTCGAGCTGAATAGAATTTGGGATATAAATGCAACGAAACTCAAACTTGGATCTCGTATACGCAGCACAATCCTGTATGTCTACGCCTTCCTTGGGTGTGGTTCAACTTCTCGTATCTATGACATTGGGAAGTCAGCGGGACTACAGCTTCTGATAAAAAACAACGAGTTTTACGAATCCGCTAAAGTTTTTTATGGACCACTATCCACCAAGCACGATATTTCAGCAGCTGGGGAGAAAGCAATGATGCTTTTGTTTAAGTGTCCAGGCTCAATTTCAACCCTCAATCAGTTGCGTCATCTCAAATTCATCGAGAAAGTTACAGCATCTGCTTCGTATGTTGAGTCTAAAGTTCTCGCTCCCACCAGTGATGCTTGTAGCTTCCACTCATTTCGAGTTTATTTGCAAGTTGAATCGTGGGAAACCCTGGGATGTAATCTCGACCCTGGCCAGTTCGGTTGGGTAATTCAGAACGGACTATATCGCCCTATTTTTGGTGAAACTCCCCGCTGCCCCAAACTCTCTCCTTGCAGTTTTTCGCTGTAACTGCAAAACCGACTGCTCAAATATGCGATGCACTTGTAAAATAAATGGCATGAAATGCACCTGGGCCTGTGGAGCTTGCAAGGGAACAAGTTGTGCGAACTGTGTTACACTGAGTTTCTCGGAGTTGATGATCTCGAAGATAACGAAAATCTATGAATATTGATATTTCGTTGTTTTATCACATTTGTATATTATATAACTGAAAAAGTTGAGAATGCTTTAATCGTTAACTGAACCATCAAAATGGGTGATGGTTGTCATTCTACATTTTAAGACCGGTTTCTTTCAGATTCAGTGTGGTTTAACACTAGATGAGAAAATTCCCCCTCCTCCCGCATACTTCCCCTTTAAATATTGATAACCGTTGTTTATCCTTGCAGTTAGAGATCATTTTCAGATTCACCGTACTTTATTACCCCTAAATGCATATTGTTTTTCGTGGTTCTACGCATTTCTGCAAAAGACATATTTCTCCTCCTCGTTATTTACCTCAACCCCAAAAAAAACGCATTTGTGAAACAGCTAGATGAGCAAACTTTGAATATTCGGAATCAGCACATTTTCTGACTCGGATAGTCAAAGAATCATTTCTATTGCAATTTGTTCCGGGTTAGGCCCTTTTTTTCACACACTTCCTGGACTAATTCGGGGAAGACTTGATGTTTGCCTGACCCCATTCGGATGGCCAAATAGCGTTTTTTTTGCAATCTATAATCCTTCATCCGTGAAGCGATGTCTAGTCATGTTAACCTTTCCTTCATTATTACCCAAGAGACTATAATCGAACCAAGTTTTTCCAAACACCTTATTGGTTAGTGTGCGGAGCAGTGCCTTAAGCTACTATTAGACAATACCCCTGGAAAACTAGGAAATAACACAATTTTCACGGGGTAGAAATAACAGACTTTTACCCACCACCTTCAAAAATTTTTCAATGTTTGCACTCCCTTTATGCTTTCTTAAGAACCATGGCCGTATCCACGGGTTACGGTCTAGAAAAAAAAAAAAAAAAAAAAAAAAAAAAAAAAAAAAAAAAAAAATCTGTCTGACTCGTAAAAACGTAACAAAAATCCATAGAAACAAATTTTTATACGTTTTTACCCATGGTAATTTTCGAGCTTTTAACAGAGTTTGTGACTGAAAATAGCTGTGAAGATAATGCCGCCATTAAAACCATATTCGCTTGATATAGGACTTCTAAAATGAACAATTGGACGCCTAGCACAGGGCTATTGGGAAAAGGACAGAGAAAAGAATAGGGAATCTCAACGTAAATTGCAATAAGATGTTGCATCTCCTTTTGTATGTCATAAAATAGTTTGGGATACTGTTTGTGTTTCTCAAAAGACAAAATATGTATTGAACTACCAAATATGCGTCAATGCACAAAGTTGCGTTCATCTTAATTGTCACGGATGTCTTGTTTGTCATCACCAGCTACACTAATAGCTGTTTCAAAACTAGTTTGTCATATACATTATCGTCAGTGGTATTATGAGTGGAACATTTTCGTCATCATCGATCTCTTTTTTATTAGCATCATCATTAGTGTCATCACAGAATCCAACATGCGTAGATGGGTTTTGTTGTCAGCATTTACGTCATAATCACCCAAATATTTATCATTATTGCCAATGGTAATTATCATCAACCATAGCTATCAATATTTAATGCAATATTAATCGAGGCGAGGACCTAACCAATAGTTTGGGTGGAGTCCAAACTTTAGATAATATTTATGCCAAGTCAGTAGGTAAGGGCAAAGCCAAAGTCGTGCTTTTGAGTGGAAGTTAGGTTTAGTTTGCTGATATTCATCTCACTAGTTAGTACATGAAGTTCCTTCATTCTCCCCACTGAAATATTAGTCTCGATATTTGTATTGGCATAAGGAGAAATAATTCAATACGGAAACTAGTTTAAGAGCAAAAATAACCTCTAAATTGGTGGGATTTCGGCAACGTTTTTGTAACATCATAAAACAAAGAATTATAGCTGATAGATGTGCCAACGTATGAGGTAGTTATCGACAAGGGTTGCCACCCCTTGTGACTTAACACTATTTCTAGTGATTTTACATATTGCCTAAGAAAATTAATAATCAGCACATAAATCACTAAATTATCGGAGAAAATCATTAAATTAACCAACACAAATAACTAAAATCTATTGATTTTTTCCCCAGTTGGAACCTTGGTATCCCCTAATGAAATTGAGCTGTAATTCAGAAGTTCAGTTTCTGCCAGGATTAGAACTTCAGCCGAAGTTTTGCGTGTGTTGAATTTATATGACACCTCTCAAGGCAAAAATAGTGAATAAAGATGGTAAAATCTATCGCCATTGAACTCACTAAAATGTCAAAGATTATCCTCACCCCAAACACTCAGCTAAATTGTGCCAAGAATAAACTTCTACAACAATGTAATGTCAATCCAATTTGTCCAGATATGTGATATGCTCACGAATACATAAACAGTAAAGGATACAAAACTGTTACCGAGCAAATCAAAAATTATCGCAATTTATATATATAATATTTTAATATATTTTATTGCCCTTAGTTAATTTTTATTCTTAAAATTTTATTCCTTAAATTCTTTAAATTCCGCTCAAGAAGGCTAGTAACTGAGTAAAAACCTTAAGGATTTTATATATTAAAGACATGATCGCCATTTTATTGCCAGTTAAATCTACCATAGATTAGGAAATTTGGTACCATTAGTTTTACATTATCATAATTACCATCAGTTTTTGTAGCAACAAGAATCTAGTCAAGACATCTACAGAAATTATTTTTTTAAAGAGAGTATTGCTACGATATGAACTTATATTTAGCCAAAATATCTATCAAAAGCTAAACTAAAGCTATGTGGTACCTTAAAGAACCACCCTATCTTGTCCATTATAAATTTTTTAGTTTGTGTGGCTAAAACTATTTAAAATTGATTGGGCGGTTTTGCCATAACTTGTAGAGCTTGGCAGAGATCCGATCCATTGATAGAGTAGTAAAAGCCGACACATACTTTCCCAGAAATCTTAGAAAAATCATTTAAGTTCTCCTGTTTTGCACTGGAAATAAATATATTAGTTGGAACCCATTATTACATACAAGGGGCACCTCTGCTGCCATCTATAACCAGTCTAACTGTACCTAACCACATAGACAATGTTATTGATCTACTAACGGTACTTGATTTCTAGAATTATGCGGGACTCTAAAGAGATAGAAATTATATTTTAATATGGCTTCCCTACTTTAGTGTCAGGGATACATTCAGGAATTAATATTCTTTCGAAGCCTTTATAATGCATCTTGATTCTTGAATTCATCTCTTGGATAACATAGTTTTAAGATGTTTCTAAGTGCAACAGATACAGAGGGGATTGCTTATGGCTTCACTTAGGGGAAGAGATGAAGCATTTAGTTTGCAGTGTATATGCGATATGTAATTTAAAATTCTTTAGACATAAAGATAAATTCAGGAATTATTATCTCGAAGCCTTTATAACCCAACTTGGCATGAATGTTAGAATAAGAACACTAGTATCAATCTTTGGAAACGGTTAACGGTGACAAGAAGATTTTGCGACTTAACTTGGCTTTACTTTACGGTTGTGTTCGGTATAATACACAAATACCAATCGAGCAGTGTTGCCAATATAAAATATGCTTTTAACAATAGAGCATGCTAAAAAGTTGATACTAATAGACATGTAGATGTCAAGAAAAGAATTTTAATAAAGAAATTCAGAACAGTCCTTAGAAATCCTTAGAAATTAACTAGTGAGACGATTATGGATTTGAACATCAAGGACAGCAACAATCAATGACCCTAGCTATCAAGGACCTAAACCACCTAGAGGCCCCTTCCCTCCAACTTTTTGAGCCCCCTCCCCCCATCTTTTTGCCCTCCCCCCATTTTTTATAATACTTTTTTGCGTGCTTGAGACACAGAAGGGCCCCCCTAACTTTTTGGCCCCCCATCCCCATTTAATAATACTTTTTTTGCGTTCTTGAGACACAGAGGGGCCCCCACCACCTCCCCCCAACTTTTTTGCCCCCTCCCTCTTTTTTCAATTTTTTTTTGCGTGCTTGAGACACAGAAGGGCTCCCCCCCCCCCCCCCCCTCCCACCAACTTTTTGGCCCCTCCTCCCAACATTTTTTTTATACTTTTTTTATTGATTTATTTTTTTTACCATACTATTCTTTTAAACTTTTTTTTTTAGATTAATTTTTTCTTTTGGGGATTCATTCCAAATTAGAAACTCATAAATACATGATATTATTTAAATTACAAACTGCATCTAAAAGGAGTAGATTTATCAAATTTAAAAATAAATGATAGTGAAAACACTTCAATTAAAATTACAAAAACACTTTAATATAAATTATAATTCTCACTTATAAATAGCTTGTAAATACCTTATATTAGAAGAACTTCCAATTGCATAAAAAAAGCACAACTATCAAACAGTTCGTGGTAACAAACTGTGAGTAAGGAGCGACTCGGCTAAATAGTAACCGAATCTCTTGAAAAACGGAACTTTGATACCAATAGATGCATCAAAAGAATCAAATTTTTATGCTGATTTGTAGTATATAAGTTTCATCAAGTTATTTCTACCAATCAAATTTTAGGAGCCTGAGAAAAATTTCCATGGAGGATTTTTTCATATGGGAAGGGACATTGCTATGAAGGGGGTGCCAGATTTCCCAGCATTATTGAAAAAACGATCAGAAATTAAATAAAAAAACAAGTTTATTCAACTGAAAAAAAGGAGCAACATTAAAACTTAAAACGAACAGAAATTATTATGTAGGCTATATTAGGGGGTTCTACCCATAGTCAATACCTCGCTCTTCACGCAAAGGTTTTTTAGTACTTTCATAAGATCTATTTATTCTAACTAAATGGCCTTTGTGATTAAGGGTTTATTCTTAAATAATCGGAACAAAATTTGAAATTTAGCGTAAATAGTGAGGTATTGACTAGGGGTGAACCCCCTAATAGACGTAATACAAATATACGAATGTAGAAGTTCTTTACGTGAATTAATTTTAAGTTACGTATATTTATGGCTTATAAAAACGTTCGTAAATAAAGTAAAAAGTTCTAGTGCCATTTCTTAGTAAACAAAAAACTGGACGGTATTAAAGCCCCCTCCTTCACTGCTTTTTTTTTCTTAAAATCGTCCGATCAAAATTTAAAGAAAGTCATTTAGCCAAAAAAAGTAAAATTAATATGCAAATTTCGTTTTAATTATTCATGTACGGTAAGCCAAAATAAAAACCTGCCTTAATTCAAAAACTTTCAGAGTGTATCAAAAGGGTCTATCAAATATTTATATGGCTTCCCAGGGAATTGATATCATTTTCCTCCGTCTCCGCTTTAAATTAAAAACAAAATAATTAGCTTTTAGGCATCCCTGCTTTCAATTAAAAAAAGGTTAGGTTAATCCTTCGATATACCCACTCTTTTATATACTGCTAGTTTGGTTAATTCTAGTGAAATAAAATAAAATAGGATGACTATATGATAGTTTAGAAACAAATTTGGGTTATATATTTGCACATTAGGGGGGGGGGCAAAGCATAGCATATATTAAATACGTAACCTAGCCTTACATAGGTAGCTTCCCCCTCCCCCCGAAAAAACAAAAAAAAAACTTAATAATCGTATACGCAATTAAAACCACGCTATACATTGTATTTCTCTATAGCCGTGTGTTGGATCATCCCGTAAAACTGGTTTTTTATCGCGCATACAGTTTGCCATACATGAAAGATTGGGTATATCGAAGGAGTACCAAAAAAAATTCAAGGTATTAACATTTCAAAAAGATAGACCCTTACCTCCCCCTGGATACCGCATAAATTGGATACCCTTTCTGCTTTAAATTAAGAAAAACACATAACTTTTTTTGGCATCCCTACCTTCAATAAAAAAAAAGAGGTATTTTTATTTAAAAATGAAAGCCCCCTACCGGTTCCCCTTTTGGATACTGCCTGGATGGGAAACCGTCTCTGCTTTAAATTAAAAAAAAAAACAGCAAACTTTTCGGCATCCCTGCTTGCAATACGAAATTTAGAGGTATTATCATTTAAATATGACAGTTCCCTAACCCCTTCCCCCTCTGCATACTACTTTGATAGGATACCGTCTCTGCTTAGACTAAAAATATAATTAACTTTTTGGTATCCCTGCTTTAAATAAAAATAAATTCGAGGTAGGAATATTATCATTTAAAAATTATAAATCTCATAGAATGACATGAAACATACTTAAAACATAAAAAATTCACATTTAATTGGAATAAGCGAACACCCACCCAGACACACAGACAAAAAGAGTGAGAGAGACAAAAACACATACAAATACGTAGATTCAGGCACACAAACCGAGGAAAAACATGCATTGGAATAAGCAAACACCCGCCAGACACACAGAAAAAATAGTGAGAGAGACCAAAACACATACAAATACGTAGATTCAGACACACAAACCGAGAGGGACATGCATTGGAATGAGCAAACAGCCGCCCAGACATACAGGCAAAAAGAATGAGAGAGACAAGAACACATACAAATACGTAGATTCAGACACGCAAACTGAGAAAGACATGCATTGGAATAAGCAAACACCCGCCCAGACACACAGGCAAAAAGAGTAAGAGAGACAAAAACACATACAAATACGTATATTCAGACACACAAAACCGAGAAAGACGTGCATTGGAATAAGCAAACCACCCGCCCAGACACACAGGCAAAAAGAGTGAGAGAGACAAAAACACATACAAACACGTAGATTCAGACACACAAAAATGAGAAAGACATGCATTGGAATAAGCATACACCCGCCCAGACACACAGGCAAAAAGAGTGAGAGAGACAAAAACACATACAAATACGTAGATTCAGACACACAAACCGAGAAAGACATGCATTGGAATAAGCAAACACCCGCCCAGACACACAGGCAAAAAGACTGAGAGAGACAAAAGCACATACAAATACGTAGATTCAGATACAAAAACCGAGAAAGACATGCATTGGAATAAGCAATCATCCGCCCAGACACAGAGGCAAAAAAGAGTGAGAGAGAAAAAAACACATACAAATACGTAGATTCAGACACACAAACCGAGAAAGACATGCATTGGAATAAGCAAACACCCGCCCAGACACACAGGCAAAAAGACTGAGAGAGACAAAAGCACATACAAATACGTAGATTCAGATACAAAAACCGAGAAAGACATGCATTGGAATAAGCAATCACCCGCCCAGACACAGAGGCAAAAAAGAGTGAGAGAGACAAAAAACACATACAAATACGTAGATTCAGACACACAAACCGAGAAAGACATGCATTGGAATAAGCAAACACCCGCCCAGAACATACAGGCAAAAAGAGTGAGAGAGACAAAAACACATACAAATAAGTAGATTCAGACACACAAACCGAGGAAGACATGCATTGGAATAAGCAAACATCCATCCAGACACACAGGCAAAAATTGTAAGAGAGACAAAAACACGTACAAATACACAGATTCAGACACAAAAACCGAGAAAGACATCATTGGAATAAGCAAAACACCCGCCCAGACACACTGGTAAAAAGAATGAGAGAGACAAAAACACATACAAATATGTAGATTCAGACACAAAAACCGGGAAAAACATGAATTGGAATAAGCAAACACCCGCCCAGACGACCACAGGCAAAAAGAGTGAGAGAGGCAAAAACACATATAAAAACGTAGATTCAAACACACAAGCCGAGAAAGACATGCATTGAATAAGCAAATACCCACACAGGCAAAAAACAGTGACAGAGACAAAAACACATACAAATACGTAGATTCAGACACACAAACCGAGAAAGACATGCATTGGAATAAGCAAACACCCGCCCAGACATACAGACAAAAAGAGTGAGAGAGACAAAAACACATACAAATACGTAGATTCAGACACACAAACCGAGTGAGACATGCATTGGAATCAGCAAACACCCGCCCAGACATACAGGCAAAAAGATCTAGAGAGACAAAACACATGCAAATACATAGATTCAGACACACAAACCGAGAAAGACATGCATTGGAATAATCAAACACCCGCCCAGAAACACAGGCAAAAATAGTGAGAGAGACAAAAACACATACATATACGTAGATTCAGACACACAAACCGAGAATGACATGCATTGGAATAAGCAAACACACCCGCCCAGACACAGAGGCAAAAAGAGTGAGAGAGACAAAACCACATACAAATACGTAGATTCAGACACACAAACCGAGAAAGACATGCATTGGAATAGGCAAACACCACCCAGGACACACAGACAAAAAGAGTGAGAGCGACAAAACACACACAAATACATAGATTCAGACACACAAACCGAGAATAACATGCACTGGAATAAGCAAACACCCACCCAGACACACAGGCAAAAAGAGTGAGAGAGACAAAGACATACAAAAACAAAGATTCAGTCTCACAAACTGAGAAATACATGCATTGGAATAAGCAAACACCCGCCCAGACACAGAGGCAAAAAGAGTGAGAGAGACAAAAAACACATAAAAATAGGTAGAGTAGTAAGACAAAAAGAGTGAGAGACCCCAGACACACAGACAAAAAGAATGAGAGAGACAAAAACACATAAAAATACGTAGATTCAGTCACACAAACTGAGGAAGACATGCATTGGAAAAAGCAAACTTCGCCCAGACACACAGGCAAAAAGAGTGAGAGAGACAAAAACACATACAAATACGTAGATTAAGACACACAAACCGAGAGAAAGACATGCATTGGAATAACGAAACACCCGCCCAGACACACAGGCAAAAAGATTGAGAGAGACAAAAACACATATAAATACGTAGATTCAGACACGCAAAACGGAGAAAGACATGCATTGGAATAAGCTAACACCCACCCAGTCACACAGGCAAAAAGAGTGAGAGAGACAAAAACACATACAAATACGTAGATTCAGACACACAAAACCGAGAAAGACATGCATTGGAATAAGCAAATACCCGCCCAGACAAACAGGCAAAAATAGTGAGAGAGACAAAAACACATGAAAATACGTATATTCAGACACACAAACCGAGAATAACATGCATTGGAATAAGCAAACACCCACCAGACACACAGGCAAAAAGAGTGAGAGAGACAAAAAAGACATACAAAAACATAGATTCAGCCACACAAACCGAGAAAGACATGCATTGGAATAAGCAAACATCCGCCCAGACACACAGGCAAAAAAGAGTGAGAGAGACAAAAACACATACAAATACGTAGATTCAGTCACACAAACCGAGAAAGACATGCATTGGAATAAAACAAACATCCGCCAGACACACAGGCAAAAAGAGTGAGAGAGACAGAAACACGTACAAATACGAAGATTCAGACACACAAACGAGAAAGACATGCATTGGAATAAGCAAACACCCGCCCAGACACACAGGCAAAAAGAGTGAGAGAGACATACAAAATATATAAAATTTAGACATTTAATCAACAAGGACAGGCACTTTGACATGCAAACACCTGCCCAGACACATAGGCAAAGAGAGTGAGAGAGACAAAAACACATACTCTTTTTGCCTTTGTGTCTGGGCGGGTGTTTGCTTATTCCAATGCATGTCTTTCTCGGTTTGTGTGACTGAATCTACGTATTTGAATGTGTTTTTATCTCTCTCACTCTTTTTGCCTTTGTGTCTGGGCGGGTGTTTGCTTATTCCAATGCATGTCTTTCTCGGTTTGTGTGACTGAATCTACGTATTTGTATGTGTTTTTTTGTCTCTCTCACTCTTTTTGTCTGTGTGTCTGGGCTCTCTCACTCTTTTTTGTCTGTGTTTCTGGGCGGGTCTTTGCTTATTCCAATTAAATGTGAATTTATTATGTTTTAAGTATGTTTCATGTCATTCTAAGAGATGTAAAATAAAAGTTGAAAATATAGCATGTTAAAAAAATAAAAAAATATTCAATAAAAAAAAGTAAAAAAAAAATTGGGGAGGGGCCCAAAAAGTTTGTGGGAGGGGGGACCTTCTGTGTCTCAAGCACGCAAAAAAAGTATTTAAAAAATGAAGGAGGGGGCCAAAAAGGTTAGGGGAGAGGGGAGGTCCTTCTGTGTCTCAAGCTTGCAAAAACGAGCATTAAAAAATGCGGGTGGGAGGCCAAAAAAGTTAGGGGGAGGGGTGGGGGGCCCTTCTGTGTCTCAAGCGCGCAAAAAAAAGTATTATAAAAAAATAGAGGGGGGAGGGGGCAAAAAGTTGGGGGGAAGGGGGCTCAAAAAAGTTGGGGGGAGGGGACCTTTTGGTGGTTGATGTCCTTGATGGCTAAGGTCATTGATGGTTGTTGTCCTTTATGTTCAAATCCATAATCGTCTCACTAGTTCATTTCTAAGGATTTCTAAGGACTTTTTTGAAATTTCTTTCTTAAAATTCTTTCTTGACATCTACATCTCTATTAGTATCAACTTTTTAGCATGCTCCATTGTTAAAGTACCAAGGTCACCTAAAATGAAAACTAATTCATTAAATTGGTCAAGTGCAAACTAACACAGCCATATACGTCTTAAATTAGTGTGAAAAACCGATAATTCATTTTTTTAAGGAGAAAGATCGCCAGTTTACATAATGTATTACAATATGAAAGTTCGTGGCCAATTTCAAAATAAAGAACGTGTGCTGTTAAACAGCAGAAAATGAGCAAAAAATAAATAAAGCAGCATATAGCCGTAGAAAGTGTTGTTTTCTTGTATGTTCTGGTAAAACAGAAATCGGAACCTAGTTCAGCAAAGCTCTTTTCTTTGAAAAATACTTTTAGGAATGCTTCTTGAAAACAGCTTGACTAGACTAGGCCTAGTCTTGATGTTACTAGGATTTTTGGCACTCCAGGATCTTTTAATTATGAAGCAGTTTAAAGTTAAACATTAATGATTCTAAAAGAAAGTAGCAATATATCGGCTTCCCTATTGGTAGTTTTCCAGAGTTAATGACTTCCACTGATAGCCTAACTTATGTAGGCTAAGGTAAGATGCCTAGTAGGCTGTGTGATTTGCTTGAATATTTTGATATAAATCTACCTCATAGTTATTATATAATAGTAGCATATACCTTTTATGTTTTTTTTATATTAGAAATACAAATTACTTGGTGAGAGCACTGTTTAACTATTAAAGTCATTGGTTCTTTATACTCTAAGCAACAAATATTGTCATTTACTCTTGTATAGAAAGCACGGTAAAATTTCTACTTTAGTTACTTTTGCTATCTTGGAAAGGGTTGGGTTAGGAAAATGAAACTTTCAGGGATGGGTCTACAGGCTAAAGTCACAGCTTCTGATGTCACAACTTTGCTTATCATAACCCCTTTAACAGTAGCATGCAGGTGCCATAAGGTAGAAGACAACTCTGTGTTGATAAGCCATTTAAACTTTATTACTTAGGAAAAGGATTTGACAAGAGATAGACCAGTAAAAAAATCCAAATCTTCTTTAGAGGTCAAATTATGGTTATGAGAAGAAGTTTTTATTTTTATAGGTCCATGCGCTCATGAAGCTTTTTAAATATTTCTGAAGCACTAATTGATAGAGCGCTACAAACACAGAATTGACTTTAGAAGACAAGTTATGTCATGGGAAGATGTTTTTGAAATCCCCCCTCCCCAAAAAACTCAAATATTTCTAAAATTCTACTTATGAAGATTCTTAAATATTTCTAAATGACTAATAGATAGAGCGCTACAAATATCAGAATTGACTTCAGAGGACAAATTATGTTATGGGAAGATGTTTTTGAAATCCCCCTTCCCTCAAAACTCCAAATTTTCCAAAATTTTACTTTAGAAGTTTTTTTAAATATTTCTTAAGCCCTAAGACATAGAGCGCTACAAACATCAGAATCAACTTTAGAGGACGAATTATGTTATAGGAAGATGTTCTTGAAATCCCCCTTCCCCCCAAACTCAAAATTTTCGAAAATTCTACTTTAGAGGCTTTTTTAAATATTTATAAAGCGCTAAGACATAGAGTGCTACAAACATCAGAATCGACTTTAGAGGACAATTTATGTCATGGGAAGATGTTTTTGAAATCCCCTTCCCCCAAAAACTCAAAATTTTGCAAATTTTACTTTAGAAATTTTTTAAATATTTCTAAAGCACTAAAAAAAATCAGAATCAACTTTAGAGGAAGAATTATGTTACAGGAAGATGTTCTTGAAATCCCCTTCCCCCCAAACTCAAAATTTTCAAAAAATTCTACTTTAGAGGCTTTTTTAAATATTTCTAAAGTGCTAAGACATAGAGTGCTACAAACATAAGAATCGACTTTAGAGGACAATTTATGTCATGGGAAGATGTTTTTAAAATCCCCTTCCCCCCGAACTCAAATTTTCTAAAATTCTACTCTAGAAGCTTTTTCAATATTTCCAAAGCACTAACAGATAGCGCGCTAAAAACATCAGAATTGACTTTAGAGGCCAAATTAGTTCTACAATAATTCCCTCTTCCCCCCAAACTCAATTTTTTTTTGAAATTCCCCTTCTCCCAAAACTCAAAATTTTTCCCAAATTCCACTTTAGAAGCTTTTTTAAATATTTAAATATTAACTTTTTTAATTATTAACTGAAAATTAAGGTAAAAATGTTGTTTTGTAAAAATTTCAATGGGTAATTTGTATTTCAAAAACATCTTCCCATGACATAACTTGTCCTCTAAAGTTGATTCTGATGTTTGTGGCGCTCTATGTCTTAGCGCTTTAGAAATGTTTAAAAAAGCTTCTAAAGTGGAATTTTGGAATATTTTGAGTTTGGGGCAAAAGGGGATTTCAAGAACATCTTCTCACAACATAAATTTTCCTCTTAAGTCAATTCTGATGTTTGTAGCGCTCTATGTCTTGGTGCTTTAGAAGTATTTAAAAAAGCTTCTAAGTAGAATTTTGGAACATTTTGAGTTTGGGGCAAAGGGGGATTTCCGAAAATTTGGAGTTTTTGGGGGGAAGGGGGAAATATTGTCGAATTAATTTGGCCTCTAAAGTCGATTCTGATGTTTTTAGCAAGCTATCTATTAGTGCTTTGGAAATATTGAAAAAGCTTCTAAAGTAGAATTTTAGAAAATTTTGAGTTTGGGGGTAAGGGGGATTTCAAAAAACATCTCCCATGACATAACTTGTTCTCTAAAGTCGATTCTGATGTTTGTAGCGCTCTGTCTTAGAGCTTTAGAAATATTTAAAAAAAACCTCTAAAGTAGAATTTTGGAACATTTTGAGTTTGGGGCAAAGCAGGATTTAAAAAACATCTTTCCCATGACATAAATTGTCCTCTAAAGTTGATTCTGATGTTTGTAGCGTTCTATGTCATTAGCGCTTTAGAAATATCCAAAAAAGATTCTAAAGTAGAATTTTGAAAAATTTTGAGTTTGGGTGGAAGGGGGATTTCAAGAACATCTTCCCATAACATAATTTGTCCTCTAAAGTTGATTCTGATGTTTGTAGCACTCTATGTCTTAGCGCTTTACAAATATTTAAAAAAGCTTCTAAAGTAGAATTTTTGGAAAATTTGAGTTTGGGGCAAAGGGTGATTACAAAAACATCTTCCCATGACATAAATTGTATTCTAAAGTCAATTCTGATGTTTGTGGCGCTCTATCAATTAGTGCTTTAGAAATATTTAAAAGGCTTCTAAGTAGAATTTTAGAAACTTTTGAGTTTGGGGCAAATGGGGATTTCAAAAACATCTTCCCATGACATAACTTGTCCTCTAAAGTCGATTCTGATGTTTGTAGCGCTCTATGTCTTAGTGCTTTAGAAATATTTTTAAAAGCTTCTAAAGTAGAATTTTGGAAAATTTTGAGTTTGGGGCAAAGGAGGATTTCAAAAACATCTTCCCATAACATAAATTGTCCTCTAAAGTCGATTCTGATGTTTGTAGCGCTCTATACTTGGCGCTTTAGAATTACTTAAATAAAACTTCTAAAGTAGAATTTTGGAAAATTTTGAGTTTGGGGCAAAGGGTGATTTCAAAAAAATTTTGAGTTTGGGGGAAGGGGGAATTATTGTAGAATTAATTTGGCCTCTAAAGTCGATTCTGATGTATTTAGCGCGCTATCTATTAGTGCTTTGGAAACATTTAAAAACTTCTAGAGCAGAATTTTGAAAATTTTGAGTTTGGGGGGAAGGGGGATTTCAAAAAACATCTTTCCAGGACATAACTTGTCCTCTAAAGTCAATTCTGATGTTTGTAGCGCTCTATGTCTTAGCGCTTTATAAATATTTAAAAAAGCTTCTAAAAGTTGAATTTTGGAAAATTTTGAGTTTCGGGGGAAGGGGGATTTCAAAAACATCTTCCCATAACATAATTTGTCCTCTGAAGTCGATTCTGTTATTTGTAGGGGCTCTATCTATTAGTCATTTAGAAATATTGAAAAAGCTTCGTAAGTAGAATTTTAGAAATTTTTGAGTTTTTGGGGAGGGGGGATTTCAAAAACATCTTCCCATGACATAACTTGTCTTCTAAAGTCAATTCTGTGTTTGTAGTGCTCTATCAATTAGTGCTTCAGAAATATTTAAAAAAGCTTCATGAGCGCATGGACCTATAAAAAATAAAAACATCTTCTCATAACATAATTTGACCTCTAAAAATAATTTAAATTTTTTACTGGTCTATCTCTTGTCAAATCCTTTCCCTAAGTAATAAAGTTTAAATGGCTTATCAACACAGAGTTGTCTTCTACCCCATGGCACCTGCATGCTACTGTTAAAGGGGTTATGATAAGCAAAGTTTGTGATATCACTAATGGGTTCCATAACGATGTCAGCTAGATAGTAAATAAGTTAAAGTGATGACAGTTAAATGAAAATAGGATTTTGGAATATATTTTAATGAGCAAGGTTAAAAGTTGAAGTTGTGTAAGGTAAGGAGTGATTTATAATTATGATAGTAATATAGGATGAAATGTGAGCTAAAACCACTAGTAATATGCAGTAATTTACCATTATATAGAGGGGGGAGGAGTGGAGGTAGGTACTTCAAAGTACCTTCCCAGGACATACCTTAGCATGTAGATCCTTCCCTGAAAGTTTCATTTTCCTAACCCAACCCCTTTCCAAGATAGCCAAAAGTAACTAAAGTACAATTTTACCAAAAGCACTATAAAGTCAAACAATAGACAATATTGTGTTTCCTTTAAACATGGAAAATGATATAAAGTCTTCTGTATGACTTTTTAAAGATCAAATTATTATAGAGAAACATGAATAAAGTTATACAGAATACTTTTGGTGGTTTTCTTATTTAATATATGATCCACTAAAAATGGCATACAAAGAAATTACATTACCCCACTGATACATAGAGAAAACAACAAAGTCATACAGATGGTTTTTCATAGCCTAGGCCTACACAATTTCATATATAGAGCAGCCTAAATAAGTCATACAGATGACTTTTTAATTTATCATTCTACTATAAAGCATTATGAATAAAGTCATACAGATGGCTTTTTATACCTCATACTATAATAGAGCAAACATGAATAAAGTCCTACATATGACTTTTTTATGCCTTTCTTTTACCGTAAACTTAAATAAAGTCATACAGATGACTTTTTATACTCCTGCTATTACATAGAGAAAACAACAAAAAGTCGTACAGATGGCTTTTTATAGCCTAGGCCTACATGATTTCATTGATAGAGCAGCCTAAATAAAGTCATACAGATGACTTTTTAATATATCATTCTACTATAAAGTATTATGAATAAAGTCATACAGATGCCTTTTTATGCCTCTTGTTATTACAGAGCAAACATAAATAAAGTCATACAGATGGCTTTTTATAGCCTAGGTCTACATGATTTCACTTTATAGAGCAGCAGCCTAAATAGAGTCATACAGATGACTTTTTAATATATCATTCTACTATAAAGCATTATGAATAAAGT
Source organism: Artemia sinica (assembly GCA_027921565.1). Classification (NCBI taxonomy): domain Eukaryota; kingdom Metazoa; phylum Arthropoda; class Branchiopoda; order Anostraca; family Artemiidae; genus Artemia; species Artemia sinica. Next base: position 66,593,747 of record CM051266.1, on the reverse strand, counting down.
CATACAGATGACTTTTTATACCTAATACTATTAGAGAGCAGCAACTTAAAATAATCATACAGATGACTTTTTATACATCTTGCTTTTACAGATGAATTTTTATACACTCATACTATTAAAGAGCAAACAAAACTAAAGTCTTACATATGACTTTTGTTATTTTCTCTATTTATCAGTGGGGTAATATAATTTTTTCTGTATGACATTTTAGTGGATCATATATTAAATAAGAAAACCAAAAAGTCTTCTGTATGACTTTATTCATACTTCTTTATAATACTTTGAATTTAAAAAAGTCACACAGAAGACTGTATATCATTCTCCATCTTTTCTCTAGAAATGGAAATATAAATTACATACAAGGTATAAAAAGTCATTTGTATGACTTTATTCATGTTTGCTCCATAAAATTATGAAGTTTAACAAGTTATCTCTAGGACTTTATTCATGTTTTCTCTATAATAGTGAGATATATAAAAAGTCATCTGTATTGTTTTATTTTGCTTGCTCTATAATAGCATGGGGTATAAAAAGTCATCTGTGTGGCTTTATTTATGTTTGCTCTATAAAATAATGAGGCATAAAGTCATCTGTATGACTTTTTTATCATTCTACATAATAGGAGAAAGCATGATATATTGTCTTCTGTTTGACTTTATACTTCATTCTATATAAAAGCAAATGACAATATTCTATCTCTCAGATAAAAAGAAAAAATTTGGTATATTGCCATATATAAATAACCCAATTACTTTGACAAAACATAATCATTACTGTCTTGCCATAACATTAATGAATTACTTTCAGAGCTGTTCAAAAGGGAACAGGGCAGCCAGGGACACTGCCTTGAGTGACCAGGGACTATGTTGACTGATTAGGTGGCAAAGAGGGGATGCCTGATTTGATCAAAATTTTCCCTTTAATTTGACTATCTTTTCTTGTATTTGAGTCAGGAGAGGTGTAATGTAATTATATTATTTTCCCTAGGCACAACTAACCTTATAAATAGCTCTGATTGCGATTGAGAAGTAGATGGTTTATCATTATAGGCCATTTCAGAAGAGATTTCTACTTGTTTTGATAATGAACAAGTTTAACTCACAATAAAGTAAGAAGGCAGAAATTTCAGTTCCTGCAATCCTTAATATTTCAAAAGTATAATAGTTCTGTATCCAGCTTGCTCTTGTAATAGAAGGTAGTTTGAATTAGTATAAGAACTCTAGGTAGATGCTATGTAAATGTTATTTTACATCAAGCAGTTCTTAGAAGAAAACTATAAGTAAGGAGTTAGAAACTTTTAAAATACTAAAAAAGAATTTTTTCAATAGAAACAAGTGCATAAGAATTTGCTTTCAAATGCTGATTAAAAAAATATAATAGGGGGCATGTAAAATTAATAAAGTTTAATGGATGAGTGGATGAAAAAGCAATAAGTTTTTAGAAAATTTGACTGATTTTCAAAGAAAAACAAAGTTCCACATGAAGTCAAGCAATATTAATGAAAATCAAACCCTTAGATTCAGCATATCAGAGAGCCCCAAGATAGACATTTCCAGCTTCTCCTTTAATTTTTTTCCCAGAAGGAAGATTATGGATGCATGTTTTTTTTTATTTGTTTTTCTTTTGTTTTCCCATACGTGATTGCATCAGACTAGTGGGTCTTGAAATTGGGTTAGGGCTCATTTGAATGGAAATTGGATTTTCAGTGCTTGTTTTTAATGATTAAAAAGATTATGCAGTAACCAAACTGTGATTGTTCCCAATGAGGCCAGGTTTACCATTTAGTTGTTAATTCTGGGGAAGTACATCAATTTACGAGCTTTAAAAAATGCATATTGATCTTCTCAATTGTAAAGAATTTAAAGCTGTTCTGGGGGGTATTTGTAGGCTGCTTGAAAAATAATGTAGTTTAGTCCATACTAGAAAAACACTAAACATAGGCAGTTATTATCTTTATTAAGTTGATTTACAAAATTTTTCATGAAATTCTGTATAGTGACTGATTTCTGGTTTGATAAACAAATAGGTTGTCTAATATGTATAATTAAACTCTGTGTTCAGACCCATTGAGATCTTTCTCTGAACTCTGGCTAAACAAGCATTGACTAAATTCTAGTTAAATCAGAAATCATACTTTAGGGTATCAATGTTCTCTAGCACAAAACAAAATTTTGTAAATTTGAATTTTCAAAAATGAAAAACACTGTCGGAATCATAGGAAATAGTTTCCACTAATTTTTTTTCAGCTCCGCAGTTTATCATTGTTTTATTATTGACAACACTGTTTTGCGAATTTATTCTAACTAAAAATGCTTATAGCAGCTAAACAAAATCTCGTAGGAAACCCGGATTTTCAGGTATGAATAGAGCTAAAATAGATTAAGAGGGCTAAATATATTTTCATTTTGGTGTCCATGGTACTTTAAAAGTATATTTTATATTGGCAAAACTGCTTGATTGGTATTTGTGTATTTTACCGAAAACACAACCGTAAAGTAAAGCCAAGTTAAGTCGCCAAATCTTTTTGTCACCGTTAACCGTTTCCAAAGATTGATACTAGTGTTGTTATTCAAATATGTATGCCAAAATTGGGTAATAAAGGCTTCGAAATAATAATTCCTGAATTTATCTCTATGTCTAAAGAATTTTAAATTACATACTGCATATACACTGAAAAACTAAATGCTTCATATCTTCCCCTAAGTGAAGCCATAAGCATTCCCCTTTGTATCTGTTGCACTTAGAAACATCTTAAAACTATGTTATCCAAGAGATGAATTCAAGAATCAAAATGCATTATAACGGCTTCGAAAGAATATTAATTCCCAAATTTATCTCTGATACTAAAGTAGGAAAGCCATTTTAAAATATAATTTCTATCTTTTTAGAGTCCCACATAATTCCTAGAAATCAAGTACCGTTAGTAGATCAATAACATTGTCTATATGTTTAGGTACAGTTAGACTGGTTATAGATGGCAGCCGAGGCGCCCCCCTGTGTGTAATAATGGGTTCCTACTTATATTTAAATTTAATGAAACTGTGCATAATTACAAAGTATGAATTTTTTTAGACTAAGCAGAGCAGAATTTTCTTTTTAAAAATCAGGAAAGGGCAGTCTCTAAAAAATGTTCTAGCATAACTGCTAGGAGAATTTAAAAATCCGTTCAAAGAAAATATTATTTGAGTCATTTGGAAGCTTTGAGACTTCTGTGTAGTGCTACCCGGGTTAATTCAAAACTTTTTCGACACGGGGATACATTATTTATGCTTTTGGCACATTAATAAAGAGCACTTTGCTTAACAGTTAGTAAAATATTATATTTTCTCTATTTTAAACAAGCCTCTCGTTAGCTTTTCTAACTACTGACGCATTCAAGGTTCCCTATTAATTTTCCCCTAAATTTAAAGGAAATATTGTTTGAATAATTTGGCAGCCTTTGGAGCTCTGTCCAGGGTTGGGAGCATTTGCTTATGGGGTACATTTTAACTTAGGTTAAAAAGCCCTTGAAATGGTCAGCCGACGAGCTCGCAAAATAATTTTTAAGGTATGGAATGGCCTTAAGAGTACGTACATCATATTTGGTTGGTATTTTGAAATTTTTCTAAGGTGGTATAGATTTTCTATAAACTTAAATTTTATTTATGCAATTGTGCTTAATGCAAGTCGTTTTTTTTCAAGTTGTTACAGTTAAGAGGTCTTACTAATTGGGTAAAATACTCAAAGCTCATAAAAATATTCCTGGTATACCTACTATTTTATTACTAGTTAATTAACTTTTTTTTGTTACAAATTAACTACTAGTTATAAAATTGTACTTATTATACAATTGTACTTATTATAAATCGTTATTTTTTTGATTTGGTACAATTAAGAGGTCTTACTAATTGGGTAAAATACTCAAAGCTCTTAAATATTCCAGGGTATGACTACCATTTTATTACTAGTTAATTTCTTTGTGTTACTAATTAATTATAGTCAAACAATTGTAATCATTACAAATTGTTTTTTTCTTTCAATTTGGTGCAGTTAAGAGATATAAATGAATACAAACACAAGAAAGAACACGCGACAAAGATAGGTATTTGAATAGCGAAAGCTTGGTTCAATTTGGGCATTAAAAACAATCCTGTTTTGCTAGACTTCAACAAGTTTTGCCTGTAAGCATTCATTGCAGTTACTGAAAAGCATATGTACAGCATTATAAGTCCAATATACAGCCAGTTAGTTTTGTTGTGGGCTTGTTTACACTGCTGTCAAAAAAAAGATTGAAGCTCACCATGTGCATATTGACTACAAGAATTGTCCTTTGGGCAATAATATACCTCAACCCATGGAGTAGTTGTAACAAACCCCATCGAAGATGAATTTGTTTTCAATTTCCTGGCTGTCCATGATTTACTTATTCTAGGTATATATATGTTTTAAATAATATTGCTATCTCAAGTCCAAATAAATGTGCTGAATGAAAATTATTCCTATCTGTTCCAGCAATTTATATGATCAAATAAAAAAAAAGTTTTTTTAAACTGAAAGTAAGGAGCGAAATTAAAACTTAAAACGAACAGAAATTATTCCGTGTATGAAAGGGGCTGTCCCCTCCACAACACCTCGCTCTTTTACGCTAAAGTTTTTTTATTGTTTAAAAAAAAAAGTTGTGAGACAGAGTCAAACTTTAGCGTAAAGAGCGAGGCGTTGAGGAGGGGACAGCCCTTTCATATACGGAAATAATTTCTGTTCGTTTTAAGTTTTAATGTCGCTCCTTACTTTCAGTTTAAAAAACTTCTTTTTTTTATTTAATTTTCTGATCGTTTTTTAATTAATGCAGCTTTTATTTTGGCTCACCGTCATTGAATAAGTAAACAAAATTTGCATAAAAATTTTACTTTTCCTCTTTACTAAATGGCTGTCTCTAAATTTGGTTCTGACGTAATTTGGCAAATTAACTTACGTAACGAACTTCTATATTCGTATATTTTTCTTCTGGCAAAAAATACAAAGTTGTAGATTTTTGCAAATATGAGCTTGAAACCTATGTAATAGTTTTTTTTTTGATACGCTGAATCTGACGTTGTGATTTTCATTTAAATTCTTTCACTTGTAGGGATGTTTCCCCCCTCTTTAAAAAATCAGGTAAATTTTCTCAGGCTCGTAGCTTTTGATGAGTAACACTAAACGTTAATAAAATTTGTATATTTAGAATCAGCATTATAAGCCCATTCTTTTGATACATTTATTGACATTAAATTCCGTTTTTAAAAGTTTCGATTACTTTTGAGCCGTATCGCTTGTTTTTTTTAAAGGGCACTAGAACTTTTAATTTCCGTTCCAATGAGTCCTCCTACGATATTCTAGGACCAATGGGTCAATATGATTATCCCTGGGGAAAAGAAAAAAAAACAAACGAAAAAACAAAACAAATAACACACATCCGTGATCTTTCTTCTGGCAAAAAATGGAAAATTCCACATTTTTGTAGATAGGAGCTTGAAACCTCTACAGTAGGGTTCTCTTATACGTTTGAATATGATGGTGTGATTTTCATTAAGGTTTCTATGACTTTTAGGGGGTCTTTTCTTTCCCCTTTTTTTCGAGAATCAGCCAAATTTTCTCAGGCGTGTAACTTTTTAACGGCTAAAATTCAACTTAATGAAATTTATATATTTTTTGAAATCAGAAATAAAATCTGATTCTTTTGATGTATCTAATGGTATCAAAATTCCGTTTTTTTAGAGTTTTGGTTACCATTGAGCCGGGTCGCTCCTTACTTACAGTTCGTTACCACGCACTGTTTGATACACAAGCCAAATCTGGCAGTTCATGAAACGACATGATGAAAAACATAATGCATATATAACTTATATGCAGTCTGAGAAGTGTTATAAAGGGACTTCAATATTCAGCGTGTATTTATCGTTGTTATGATCATCTCTAATAGCTTTAATTTGAATATTTAAAGCGAATAAGGGCAAGGTTATTATAAATAATACAGAAAGGCAACATAATAATGTCAATAAAATAATTTTTTCTAAAGCGCAATATGTTTGTCACCAGTTTTTCTACTTACTCTCAAAATCTTTCACACTTTAAATCAGGTCACTTTTAAGGACTGTAATTTTCATTTAAATGAACAAGTCAAAAATGAAACGATTTTTTCACACAGTTTCTAGTTTTTGAATTTTGGCTTCAACCACGCAGCTTTTCAAGTCCCTATCACTTAAGCAATCCAAAATTCTGCTTTTTTCGAATTTCTATTTGTCCCGATTATGTTAGTGGTTCTAATTTTTACACTCAAAATTTTTGGACTTAATTCAGGTTACATCTAAGGATTGTAATTTTGATTTAGATGAACAAGCCAAAAATGAAAATTTATTGATTTGATTCAAATAATCCATTGATCAAAATTGATCCAAATTTTGATTTCTATAAATATTCCACACTGTCCAAAACGAATGGTATTGTCTAAGAGATCTTTCTATTTTCTAAGGACTCTTTTATACCATTTTGTTAAAAACAAACTTTTTTCTTGAAAGGAAATACTATTGGTTCTCCCCTTTCAAAGCTCTTACTGAATTAATTTCCTTCTGGGGTATAACTTTGTTCCTCGCTTAAATTGCAGCTTACTTTTCAGTTATACTATTGTGTTCGACACCATATACTTAATTAATACTATCATACTGAAATAGAACCCCACCCTGTGTAGAGTAAAAATGTATTCAAATTTAATTTTTATGTCCCTAATTAATTAAGAAGTCAATTGATATTATTCCTCAATAGGAAAGTGATTCAAATTTGAACCAATCTAATCTGCTAACCAACTAAACGTATTTTAAGTGGCTGAAGTAGATGTTTTGACTAATTTTACGTTAGTAGTATCTTATATAAAGCTTTCAATTGCACAAAGAATATACTGTGTACTTTCACGAGCACAAAGAATATACTGTGTAGTTTCACGAGCACAAGATAATACACTACAGTTTTTCAATTGCGCAAGAAAAAAACCCATGCTTGAGACATGTTTGGTGGGTATAATCTGGTTTGGTGGGTATAGTCTGGTTTAGTTTTTCAAACAGAGTGAGTATTTGACATTTTTGCAAAAAGGGATAAGGAATTCGCAAATTGGACACTATGAACGATATTAATTAATGTTTTGAATAATAGGAGTGTGAATGATTCTAATTAGTGATTGGATTGTATGAAGGGTTGGAGAAAAAAAAGGGGTAATTAGTGATTGGATAATTTTTAACAAGAAATGACTGAAAAGTGTTTTGGAGGAGATGGGATGATTGTGTACTGTATAATACACAAGTGATGGTTTGCACAGTGTTGTCAATTTTAAATAGTTTAGAAATAAAAAAAATTAACAAGAAATTGCTGAAAAGTGTTTTGAGGGAGTTGAGTTGCACGAGGATTGAGTTGCACGAGGGTTCAGTTACATGCAGATTCAGTAACACGGGGATTAGTTAAATGGGGTCGAGTTGCACGAGGGTTCAGTAGCACAGAGGTTCGGTTGTACGGGTTTCGGTTTATACAGGGGTTCAGTTTACATGGGGGGTACAGTTACAAGGGGGTTTAGTTAAATGGGGGTCGAGTTGCACGAGGGTTCAGTAGCACGATGGTTCAGTAGCACGGGGGGTTCAGTTTTGTACGGGGTTTCGGTTATAACAGGGGTTCAGTTACATGGGGGGTTCAGTTGCACGGGGGTTTAGTTAAATGGGGCTTGAGTTGCACGGGAGTTGAGTTGCACGAGGGTTCAGTTGCACGGGGTATTCAGTTACATGCGGATTTAATTATACACGGTGATTAGTTAAATGCGGTGTTGAGTTGCATAGTCTCGTTGGAAAAAATTGAAGTTCATACTTAAACAGTTCTATTAAGAGCTATTGCTATGGTAATGATTCATTTTTGAATCGAAACTATGCTTTTCTGACTGAAGATACACATTTGAATCAGAAAATGTGAAAATGTACACAATTGAAACAGAGAAGTGTGTTTTGACAATATTTTCTATATTTTCGTCTGAAAAATAGGAGTTCACGCTTAAAAAGTTCTATTAAGAGCTATTTTTATGGAAATGCTTTTACAATCGGAAATGTTCGATTAACAGTTGCAAAAAGGGGTAATGGGATTTGCGAATTGGAGAGAGATGGGGTGATTGTGTACTGTATAATACACAAGTGATGTTTTGGAGAGTATTGTCAATTTAAAAAAGTTTAGAAATAAAAAAAAATCAACAAGAAATGACTGAAAAGTGTTTTGAGGGAGTTTGAGTTGCACGAGGGTTGAGTTGCACGAGGGATCAGTTAAGGGGGTGTACAGTTACACGGGGGTTTAGTTAAATGGGGGTCGAGTTGCACGAGGGTTCAGTAGCACGATGGTTTCAGTAGCACGGGGGGGGTTTCAGTTCAGTTGTACGGGGTTTCGTGGTTATACAAGGGGGTGCAGTTACATGGGGGGGTTCAGTTGCACGGGGGTTTAGTTAAATGGGGCTTGAGTTACACGGGATTTGAGTTGCACGAGGGGTTTCAGTTGCACGGGGGTACAGTTACATGCGGATTCAGTTACACGGGGATTAGTTAAATGCGGTTGAGTTGCATAGTCTCGTTGGAAAAAAATTGGAGTTCATACTTAAACAGTTCTATTAAGAGCTATTGCTATGGTAATGATTCATTTTTTGAATCGAAACTATGCTTTTCTGACTGAAGATACACATTTGAATCAGAAAATGTGAAAATGTACACAATTGAAACAGAGAAGTGTGTTTTTGACGATATTTTCTATAATTTCGTCTGAAAAATAGGAGTTCACGCTTAAAAAGTTCTATTAAGAGCTATTTTTATGGAAATGCTTTTACAATCGGAAATGTTTGATTAACATTTGCAAAAAAGGTGGTAATGGGATTTGCGAATTGGAGGAGATGGGGGGTGATTGTGTAATGTATAATACACAAGTGATGTTTTGGAGAGTATTGTCAATTTAAAATAGTTTTAGAAATAAAAAAAATTAACAAGAAATGGCTGAAAAGTGTTTTGAGGGAGATGGGTTGCATGGAGGGTTGAGTTGCACGACGGGGTTCAGTTTTAAAGGGGGGTACAGTTACACGGGGGTTTAGTTAAATGGGGTCGAGTTGCACGAGGGTTTAGTAGTACGAGGGTTCAGTAGCACGGGGGTTCAGTTGTACGGGGTTTCGGTTATACAGGGGTTCAGTTACATGGGGGGTTCAGTTGCACTGGGGTTTAGTTAAATGGGGTTGAGTTGCACGGGAGTTGAGTTGCAAGATGGTTCAGTTTGCCACGGGGGTTCAGTTACATGCGGATTCAGTGACACGGGGATTAGTTAAATGCGGTTGAGTTGCATAGTCTCGTTGGAAAAAATTGGAGTTCATACTTAAACAGATGGAAAAATGGTACTTGTTAAATATTCGGGGTAGACATACGACTAAGAAACGCATCACTATAAATAAGGCTATCTTGTTTTTCCGAACTTTTTAGGGCGGGGGTAACTATTTAGTTTTAAATAATTCTAGGAGGAATTGAGTTTTATGGATGGTATGAAAAAAAGTTACTTGTGTTAAATATTCGGTAAACATACGACGCCTCTAAGAAACGCTTCACTATAAATAAGGCTATTGTGTTTTCTAAGAACGTTTTCTAGGGTTGAGGGTAACTATTTAGTTTAAATAATTCTAGGAGGAATTGAGTTTTATGGATGTGTATGGAAAAATGGTACTTGTTAAATATTCGGGTAAACATACGACTAAGAAACACTTCACTATAAATAAGGCTATCGTGTTTTTTCCGAACTTTCTAGGGCGGGGGTAACTATTTAGTTTTTAAATAATTAGGAAAAAAAAAAAAAGAGGAATTGAGTTTTTTGACTGGTGTGGAAAAATGGTACCTGTTAAATATTCGGGTAGACATACGACTAAGAAACGCTTCACTATAAATGAAGGCTATTGTGTTTTTCTGAATTTTCTAGTGGCGAGGGTAAGTATTTAGTTTAAATAATTCTAGAAACAGGGTGACTTGAAATGCTTCATTAAAAATAGTTTATTGCTAATGATACCTCCTCGACAGATATTTTGTTTTTTTTTTGTATTTTATAGCTATTAGCCAAAACGTTGCTCCGTGTTTGTCACACCAACTAGTCAATATTTATCGGGGTATTTTTTTTCTGTTCAATTATTTCAGTGTGAGCCAATATAATTACCTCATTCTTTTATTCTAACTTAACTTGTAGGAATAGGACTTCTAGAATAAGGATTCTTTCCCTCGACTAAATCAGTTTATTCATGTATAATGGTGAACAAAAGACTATTAATTCTCCGTTATTCTTCTTCTTCTTATCTAGTCTAAACGTTGCGCTGTGTTTGTCACACTAACTAGTAAATATTTATCGGGCTTTATTTTTTCCCGTTCAATTATTTTCAGTGTAAGCCAATATAATGCTAGGGGGGAGTAAAAATGGTAGTTATTTAGTACCCGGTAAACAGGTGACTTGATATGCTTCATTAGAAGTAGGTTATTGCTAATGATACCTCCTCGACAGATATTTTTATGGCTCTAACAATTGTACTCTATGCTTGCCCAGAGACACGATGTGGTTTTCCCACTATTGCTCTATGGCCGGTTATCGACACTACCTAGTTTATTGCATGTATTAAATCACTATTTTTTACGCACTGGAACGATAAACACCCATAAGTCATAAACACATAGTCATATCACGAACGGGATTCCCCACACATTTTTTTTTTCAACTCCACTTTTTCAGCCAGACTGGTTTTTTAGACAACACCCATTTTTGAGGGGCCAATCAGAGACAGCGGAGGTTGCTCAATATACGTTAACTTGATTGGTGATTGGTTACACACCGCGACGGCACTACATAGTGAGAGAGACATGCAAAGTCGACATAGTTTTATTTCATTTTTTAAGGTTAATTTAGACAAGGTTACGTGCCCGCACGTAACCTCGTTGAAAAAAAAAAAAAATGTGTGGGGAATCCCCGTTCGTACTGCTCACTTTTTTGCAATGTGTAGGAACCAGTGGGGAATCCCCGCTCGTTTGGAAAGGTAGTAAGGAAAGGCAAGCAAATAGCATGTAGTTTCAAAACGTATTTAATCACGTGTAGAGGTCCCTTAGAATGAAATTTCTGTATTGTTCATGCAAACGGCGAATTCAAGAATGAGTTTGTTACTTACTTAGAATTTTGTCATAATTTCTTGAATGAAATGTCTTTTCTTTTTTTTTGTATCCAAGAGTTGAAATGAATAAAGAGTTTGTTACTTACTTTCATTTTTTTTATAATTTCTTGAATGAAATTTCCGTATTGTGTATCCAAACGGGGACTTCGAGAAAGAGATCGTCACTTACCTGGAATTTTCTCATAATTTCTTGAATGAAATTTCCATATCGTATTGCGTATCCAAGAGAGGGACTTCAAGAAAGAGATTGTTACTTACTTAGAATTTTCTCATAATTTCTTGAATGAAATTTCCGTATTGTGTATCCAAGAGGTGTATTCAAGAAAGAGTTCGTTACTTACTTACAATTTTTTTTATAATTTATTGAATGAAATATCTGTATTGTGCATCCATGAGGAGAATTCAAGAAACAGTTTGCTAGTTACTTATAATTTTTTCCTAATTTCTTGAGTGAAATTGCTGTATTGTCTGTCCAGGAAGCGAGTTCAAGAAAGAGTTTGTTTGCAATGTTTTTCATAATTTCCTGAATTAAATTTCTGTATTTTGCATCCCAATGGTGAATTCAAGAAAAGGTTTGTTATTTACTTAGAATTTTGTCATAATTTCTTGAATGAAATGACTTTTTTGTTTATCCAAGAGGGGAATTCAAGAAAGAATTTGTTACTTACTTGCAATTTTTTCATAGTTACTTAAATGAAGTTTCTGCATTGTGTGTCCAAGAGCTGAGTTCAGGAAAGAGTTTGTTACTTGCTTACAATTTGTTCATAATTTATTGAATGAAATTTCCGTATTGTATATCCAGGAGGAGAAAACAATAAAGAGTTTGTTACTTACATGCGATTTTTTCATAATTTCTTGAATGAAGTATCTGTATTGTGTATCCAAGAGGTGAAATCAATAAAGATTTTGTTACTTACTTACAAATATTTTCATAATTTCATGAATGAAATTTCCGTATTGTGTATCCAAGAGGGGACTTCAAGAAAGAAATTGTTACTTAATGAGAATTTTTTTTAATTTCTTGAATGAAATTTATACATCGTGTATCTAAGACGTGAAAACCATAAAGAGTTTGTTACTTACTTAGAATTTTGTCATAATTTCTTGAACGAAATGTCTTTTTGTTTATCCAGCAGGCAAATTCAAGAAAGAATTTGCTACTTACTTACAATTTTTTCATAATTTCTTTAATGAAATTTCTGTATTGTGTATCCAAGAGGTGACTTCAAGAACGAATTTGTTACTTACTTACTTACAATTTTTTATAGTTACTTAAATGAAGTTTCTGCATTGTGTGTCCAAGAGGTGACTTCAAGAAAGAGTTTGTTACTTACTTAGAATTTTGTCATAATTTCTTGAATGAAATGTCTTTTTTATTTATCCAGGAGACGAATTCAAGAAAGAATTTGCTACTTACTTACAATTTTTTGATAATTTCTTAAATGAAAATTTCTGCATTGTGTATCCAAGAGGTGACTTCAAGAAAGAGTTTGTTACTTACTTACAATTTTTTTTCATAATTTTCTTAATGAAAGTTTCTGTATTGTGTATCCAAGAGGTGAATTCAAGAAAGAGTTTGTTACTTACTTACAATTTTTTGATAATTTCTTAAATGAAATTTCTGCATTGTGTATCCAAGAGGTGACTTCAAGAAAGAGTTTGTTACTTACTTACAATTTTTTTTTTCATAATTTCCTGAAATGGAATTTCTGTATTGTATATCCAAGAGGTGAATTCAAGAAAGAGTTTGTTACTTACTTACAATTTTTTTTTTCATAATTTCATTAATGAAATTTCTGTATTGTGTATCCAAGAGCTGAATTCAAGAAAGAGTTTGTTACTTACTTACTTACAATTTTTTTTCATAATGACATATCCAACAACGGATGCTGATAAATAATTTATTCATTCTGATACGAAGATTTTTGTGAATGTTATCCCATGTGTTTGACAATTGATGTATGCAAATTCCTTTTCTTACATCTCCGACGTTTTATTAGACATTCTAAACGTTTGATATGCTAGCTTACTCTAAAAATAATGAACACATAACAATGTAATGCATAATATATTTTTAATGAAATAATGCTATGTAGAATATTAATACAAAAAATATATTATGATACATTATTAATATCGATGATTAACTTTGGACATTTAGAATCTGTTCCATAAAATAGTTCACCATGTTCTCTCTTGATATTGTAGTTATTGTCTTCTCTTAGTTCGTAATCAGTAGAATAATCATTATTCCATTTTGCGTCATACACAATTTTTACTGGTGTCACATCAACAGGCTCAATATGCTTTTCGTCTTTGGTATTATTTGGTTCATTGACTGTTTGATCAATGGCAGTAACGTTTGCTGGTGCTTTGTTTTTCATCGATTCATCTTTATATTCCTTAGTGATATTTTCTGACAATGCCCTTTTTATTTTTCTGGCAATTTCACTGTCTATTATCACATTATTTTTACACAGGTAACAGTTTCGGCACGTAGACAAGATTTGGTTTACGATATTAGTAGAAGAGTAGGCCTTTCTTTTTTATTGATTTTCCGTTGAATGCTAATACCCGAAAGGTGACGATTGGATGTATCAGTAGGTAATGTGTTACCTGCAACAGTAGCAAGGAGTTGTCCTCTATCATCAACGATTATTTTTATGTTGGCATTCTCTTTGAGTGCAATCATCTCTGGAGATCTCAATCTCGCATAACCACCAACATAAGAGCTGAATTTTTTCGGTATTCCAAAGAAATTTAATTCCTTACTGTCATGACAGTGCATGCATACATTTCCAATAGTGCTACCACTTGTACTTGTTTCATAGTTTAAATACTTCTCCTTGTCGGCATTCAATGCTACAATAACCTTGTTATGTGAACAGAATTTATGAAAATGCTCCATCTTCTCTTTTTTTTAAAGATATGACTTATGTGTTTATCGTTCCACTGCGTAAAAAATAGTGATTTAATACATGCAATAAACTAGGTAGTGTCGATAACCGGCCATAGAGCAATAGTGGGAAAGCCACATCGTGTCTCTGGGCAAGCATAGAGTACAATTGTTAGAGCCATAAAAATATCTGTCGAGGAGGTATCATTAGCAATAATCTACTTCTAATGAAGCATATCAAGTCACCTCTTTACCGGGTACTAAATAACTACCATTTTTACTCCCCCTAGCATTATATTGGCTTACACTGAAAATAATTGAACGGGAAAAAATAAAAGCCCGATAAATATTTACTAGTTGGTGTGACAAACACAGCGCAACGTTTAGCTAGATAAGAAGAAGAAGAATACGGAGAATTAATAGTCTTTTGTTCACCATTATACATGAATAAACTGATTTAGTCGAGGGAATGAATCCTTATTCTAGATGTCCTATTCCTACAAGTTAAGTTAGAATAAAAGAATGAGGTAATTATATTGGCTCACACTGAAAATAATTGAACAGAAAAAATAAAACCCCGATAAATATTTACTAGTTGGTGTGACAAACACAGAGCAACGTTTGGCTAATAGCTATAAAATAAAAAAAAATAAATATCTGTCGAGGAGGTATCATTAGCAATAAACTATTTCTAATAAAGCATTTCAAGTCACTGTTTCTAGAATTACTTAAACTAAATACTTACCCTCGCCCTAGAAAGTTCAGAAAAACACAATAGCCTTATTTATAGTGAAGCGTTTCTTAGTCGTATGTCTACCCGAATATTTAACAGGTACCATTTTTCCACACCAGTCACAAAACTCAATTCCCCCTAGAATTATTTAAACTAAATAGTTACCCCCGCCCTAGAAAGTTCGGAAAAACACGATAGCCTTATTTATAGTGAAGTGTTTCTTAGTCGTATGTTTACCCGAATATTTAACAAGTACCATTTTTCCATACCATCCATAAAACTCAATTCCTCCTAGAATTATTTAAACTAAATAGTTACCCTCACCCTAGAAAGTTCAGAAAAACACAATAGCCTTATTTATAGTGAAGCGTTTCTTAGTCGTATGTTTACCCGAATATTTAACAAGTACCATTTTTCCATACCATCCATAAAACTCAATTCCTCCTAGAATTATTTAAACTAAATAGTTACCCCCACCCTAGAAAGTTCGGAAAAACACGATAGCCTAATTTATAGTGAAGCGTTTCTTAGTCGTATGTCTACCCGAATATTTAACAAGTACCATTTTTCCATACCATCCATAAAAACTCAATTCCTCCTAGAATTATTTAAACTAAATACTTACCCCTCGCCCTAGAAAGTTCAGCAAAAAAACGCGATAGCCTTATTTATAGTGAAGCATTTCTTAGTCGTATGTCTACCCGAATATTTAACAAGTACCATTTTTTCAACACCAGCCATAAAACTCAATTCCTCCTAGAATTATTTAAACTAAATAGTTACCCCCGCCCTAGAAAGTTCGGAAAAACACGATAGCCTTTATTTATAGTGATGCGTTTCTTAGTCGTATGTCTACCCGAATATTTAACAAGTACCATTTTTCCATCTGTTTAAGTATGAACTCCAATTTTTTCCAACGAGACTATGCAACTCAACCGCATTTAACTAATCCCCGTGTAACTGAATCCGCATGTAACTGAACCCCCGTGCAACTGAACCTCGTGCAACTCAACTCCCGTGCAACTCAACCCCATTTAACTAAACCCCCGTGCAACTGAACCCCCCCATGTAACTGAACCCCTGTATAACCGAAACCCCGTACAACTGAACCCCCGTGCTACTGAACCCTCGTACTACTAAACCGTCGTGCAACTCGACCCCATTTAACTAAACCCCCGTGTAATTGTACCCCCTTTAACTGAACCCTCGTGCAACTCAACCCTCCATGCAACCCATCTCCCTCAAAACACTTTTCAGCCATTCTTGTTAATTTTTTTTATTTCTAAACTATTTTAAATTGACAATACTCTCCAAAACATCACTTGTGTATTATACAGTACACAATCACCCCATCTCCTCCAATTCGCAAATCCCATTACCCCTTTTTTTTTTTGCAAATGTTAATCAAACATTTCCGATTGTAAAAGCATTTCCATAAAAATAGCTCTTAATAGAACTTTTTAAGCGTGAACTCCTATTTTTCAGACGAAATTATAGAAAATATCGTCAAAACACACTTCTCTGTTTCAATTGTGTACATTTTCACATTTTCTGATTCAAATGTGTATCTTCAGTCAGAAAAGCATAGTTTCGACTCAAAAATGAATCATTACCATAGCAATAGCTCTTAATAGAACTGTTTAAGTATGAACTCCAATTTGTTCCAACGAGACTATGCAACTCAACCGCATTTAACTAATCCCCGTGTAACTGAATCCGCATATAACTGAACCCCCGTGCAAACTGAACCCTCGTGCAACTCAACTCCCGTGCAACTCAAGCCCCATTTAACTAAACCCCCGTGCAACTGAACCCCCTATGTAACTGAACCCCTGTATAACCGAAACCCCGTACAACTGAACCCCCCCCCCGTGCTACTGAACCATCGTGCTACTGAACCCTCGTGCAACTCGACCCCCATTTAACTAAACCCCCGTGTAACTGTACCCCCTAAACTGAACCCTCGTGCAACTCAACCTCCGTGCAACTCAACTCCCTCAAAACACTTTTCAGTCATTTCTTGTTAATTTTTTTTTATTTCTAAAAACTATTTTAAATTGACAATACTCTCCAAAACATCACTTGTGTATTATACAGTACACAATCACCCCATCTCCTCCAATTCGCAAATCCCATTACCCCTTTTTGCAAATGTTAATCGAACATTTCCGATTGTAAAAGCATTTCCATAAAAATAGCTCTTAATAGAACTTTTTAAGCGTGAACTCCTATTTTTCAGACGAAAATATAGAAAATATCGTCAAAACACACATCTCTGTTTCAATTGTGTACATTTTCACATTTTCTGATTGAAATGTGTATCTTCAGTCAGAAAAGCATAGTTTCGATTCAAAAATGAATCATTACCATAGCAATAGCTCTTAATAGAACTGTTTTAAGTATGAGCTCCAATTTTTTTCCAACGAGACTATGCAACTCAACCGCATTTAATTAATCCCCGTATAACTGAATCCGCATGTAACTGAACCCCCGTGCAACTGAACCCTCGTGCAACTCAACTCCCGTGCAACTCAAGCCCCATTTAACTAAACCCCTGTGCAACTGAAACCCCCATGTAACTGAAACCCCTGTATAACCGAAACCCCGTACAACTGAACCCCCCCGTGCTACTGAACCATCGTGCTACTGAACCCTCGTGCAACTCGACCCCATTTAACTAAACCCCGTGTAACTGTACCCCCCATGTAACTGAACCCCTGTATAACCGAAACCCCGTACAACTGAACCTCTCTGCTACTGAACCTCGTGCAACTCGACCCCATTTAACTAATCCCCATGTAACTGAATCCGCATGCAACTGAACCCTCGTGCAACTCAACCCTCGTGCAACTCAACTCCCTCAAAACACTTTTCAGCCATTTCTTGTTAATTTTTTTTTATTTCTAAACTATTAAAATTGACAAAACTGTGCAAACCATCACTTGTGTATTATACAGTACACAATCATCCCATCTCCTCCAGAACACTTTTCAGTCATTTCTTGTTAAAAATTATCCAATCACTAATTAACCCTTTTTTTTCTCCACCTTCATACAATCCAATCACTAATTAGAATCATTCACACTCCTATTATTCAAAACCTTAATTAATATCGTTCATAGTGTCCAATTTGCGAATTCCTTATCCCTTTTTGCAAAAATGTCAAATACTCACTCTCTTTGTTGAAAAAACTAAACCAGACTATACCGCCCAAACCAGATTATACCCACCAAACGTGTCTCAAGCATGAGTTTTTCTTGAGCAATTGAAACTGTAGTGTATATTCTTGTGCTCGTGAAACTACACAGTATATTCTTTGTGCTCGTGAAACTACACAGTATATTCTTTGTGCAATTGAAAGCTTTATATAAGATACTACTTACGTTGCTGATACTACTTACGTTGCTGATTGTGTGAAATGGTAACGTTAAAATTGACGGAACCAAATTTTCCTAATTTTCGGCTGACTGAACTAGTTATAAAATGGTAGGCATACCTTGAATGTTTAAGAGCTTTGAGTGTTATACCCAATTAGTAAGACCTCTTAACTGTACCAAAATAAAAAAAAATTATTTGTAATAAGTAAAATTGTATAAATCAAATTTAAGTTCATAGCAAATCTATACCACCTTAAAAAAATTAAAGTTACCAACCAGCTAAGATGTACGTACTCTTAAGGCCATTCCATACCCTAAAAATCACTTTGCAAGCTTCGTCGGCTGACCATTAGAAGGGCTTTTTAACCTAAGTTAAAATGTACCCCATTAGAAAATTTTTCCAGCACTGGAGAGAGCTCCCAAAACTGCTAAATTACTCAAATAATATTTCCTTAAAATTTAAGTAAAATTGACAGGAAACCTTGAATGCGTCAAAAGTTAGAAAAGCTAACGAGAGGCCTGTTTAAAATAGAGGAAATATAATATTTTACTAATTGATAAGAGTAGAGTCCTAAGTTATACATTACGCGAAGCTATACGAATTACCGTGCTATTTGCGTGAAGCTATAGGAAAACATTTCCAGAGCATGTACTTATGGATTTGGGTGAATTATGTTCCCTCCCATGCTATTCTATAGCGCTATGTTCCTTCCATTGTTATTCTATGGGACCTCTACAGGTGATTAAACACGTTATGAAACTACGTGCTATTTGCTTATGTCCCGTTGGTACCTTTCCTAATCGAGCGGGGATTCCCCTCTGGTTCCTTAACATTGCAAAAAAAGATAACAGTATGAGCGGGGGATTCCCCACACAAGTGTTTTTCAACTCCAAGTTTTTCAACCAGGCTGTTATTGAGCCGACATCTGTTTTTTAGGGGGCCAATCAGAGACAACGGAGGTATTTACTCCTCTCTCTCTCTCTCAATTTGTTGTTGTTGGTAGCTCAGTTTCATTGTGGCAGTAAGAGTGTCAACACATGAAAAAATGTTCCATACATGTCCGCTATGTATTTACACACTGGGCAGCTGGTCATCATGTGATAATTGCACAATGATTGATGAGTATGATGAAAAGTTTAGATTATGCAACCCGTGTAAATTGCATAAAGGATATGCTATACAAATTAAAGGTTGTAATTCCTGTCATGAAGAAGTGTGTGACTCTCATCCTAGAGAGCACCTATGCTCCATTGCCACTATGATAAATGTAATCAGTGGGAGAATACTTATCCCGGTATGATTGGAAAGAATCCTAAGCGTGATTTTAGTTTATTGCTAAGAGATATTAGTTTATTGCTACGAGATTGGTATCGTCGTGTTTTAGATTGTTCTGGGAGGAGGAATCGGGTCAGCGATTCAACTGTTGGAACAACAAAAGAATTTGGTTTCTACGTCATCGTTGTGAAGACAATGACTACTATGATTATAAGCCCACTGATTTTTATTTGGCTGTGACGGAATGTGATTCGCTGCTTGCGGACACTATTTTTGACATTACTTCAAATAGGCAAATTGAAACATGTGAATTCTATAGAATGAATGAGAATAGTATCATTGACTATACAAAGAGATATGACAAGAGTGAAGTTACACTTTACTGTAGAAAATGTGACCCTGACATTGCAGTACATCAGGATCAGTACACTGTG
The DNA here is from genome assembly GCA_027921565.1 of Artemia sinica. NCBI lineage: Eukaryota > Metazoa > Arthropoda > Branchiopoda > Anostraca > Artemiidae > Artemia > Artemia sinica. Next base: position 66,573,825 of record CM051266.1, on the reverse strand, counting down.
AATTCAGATAATCTACCTGCACTAGTTGTTTGTCGACAAATACCTATACCTAGTAGAAGATGAAATCTAAAGAGTAGAAAAGTCGTTTTATCATGTATATAAATTTTTATCATTTATTAATAAACAATTTCACATAAATTTTTAGAACATTTTATTCGTAGGGCACTAAAATCAATATTAAATACGCTTGTAAGCATATTTTCCACTAGAAAGTCATTCAATCGAGGTAAGTCAACGTCGATGTCGAGAAACTGCTTGTAGATATAGCCACGACATCTGAACATGAAAAAGAGTAGTGCATGAAAGCCACATGTCTTAGTAGTTAAATCCTGTACTCTTCGTTGATTTTGAATAATGGTTTTCCCACTGCTTTCAATAAAGTTGCTTATGTATGGAGTGTCGAATTTATACGATAGGCCAAGAGGATCAAAAAATTCAATATTCTTCGCTGTTTGAAAGATGCATAGCCATGGCCAGTCTTCAAAGTCGATGGACTTGCTATTAACAATGATTAAGGTATTGTTAACACTTGGAATTTTTTCAATGAAGTCCGAAGGTATACAATATGACTTTTACTGGGACATGTATGGATCCATACTAAATACGTTGATTATTTGGTTGTGTTCATGGTGCTAGGTCTAGTAGAACACTGCCGTCGGTGTGATTTCCCAATAGGGTTTCAAATTGACTCAATGATATTAGCGTGATACTCTCAGTCAAAGCATCGGCAAATGTACGCTCTAAGCGTACATTCCCTGTTCGTACTATGCTCATATCCTGAGTCCCGACAAGTCCAAAAGAATTACCCTATGATTTTTTGAAAAAATTGAATCGTTATTCCATTTTCAAATAGTTGAGAGTCATGATCTAGGGATTGCATGGTCAACTCGTACAGAGTTCTATAGGATTTTTTGTCAAAAGATAGAGTGTACAGTGGAATACTATTCACTTTTCACACAAGGCTAGATAGACCGAAAAAATTAAAATTATGGGGGGATTCAGTCCAGGATCCAACGGCACTGCCACTATTCACAAAGGCCAAGGCCAATTTTGATGGGAATTCTCCATTGATAAATGATGAATCGCTATAGCTACGAGATCCGGTGGCAATGTGACGTTGATTTGTTATCGTATGGTGGACAAGAAGTTTAATGTTGTTGCCATTGGCTCTTAGCTTTTCCACTGCCAATGCAACAGAGCTCATAACCTGTTGTTTTCGAACGTGGAGAATTGCCGATGTGATAATGACATTTGCATCGGGTGCTGCTGGAAGTTTTTTTTTTTCTCAAAATGAAATTCGATGGGGCCAGTTGCAACTTTATGTCATTCTTGACATTGGGGGGTAGCCATTGGGATATATTGAATGTCTCATGATTTAATTTTCCAACCAGATGCTACTCCTGGGTCACTGCAGTAGTCAACTCGCCGTCAGTATTAACACCTGATCGATATTCATAGCCCAATGATTGTCCTCTCAACTCTTTGTATGCCTTTGGTGTCATCATCATAAATTGTATGTAGCTTGCATAGTTTGATAAATTATTGCTAGTGCTCACCAATATTCCATTTATAAATACATTAATTTGTTTGAACAGATTGTGTAGAATACAGTTTTCATAGGAGAGACCGTCGCCAGCATTTGGAGTTGTATTATCAGACTTTTTCTTCACCGCAACATTTAAATCAATAAATGTTGATGACAATCAATGAAATAGTCTTCATTGGAAAATATTTGAAAGTGTATATTTTCCGAGAGGGGTTGTTGGGAATGAAATTGTTCATAGTAGCCATACTTGACACTGACATCAACATTTTCAACATTGAATAGATTCCATGAGGAACTGATTGATGGATATGATTCCTTGTGGGGGAGATAAGTCATCTTAAGAGAAGAAGTCCTTCTTTGATCTAACAATCTTTTTCTTTTTCTTCTTCTTCTGCTTATTGGTCTTCCTTGTTTTATTCCTAAAAGTCCTAGTTGATGTCCTTTGCTTCCCGCCTGGGTGGAGACTGATGAGTGAATGACGCGCACGCATCCTTTTCAATCCCTCCCCATTTTGTCGAGATTTTAGTTGCTCACCAACGGCTCTTGCTGAAGATCTAATATTTTCCTTAACACTCTCATTGAAATTCTTGCCCGACCCCCAGTCCTGTAGTGTTGAGGCAGCAAAATTTGATGCAGCAGGTACAAGATATTTTCTGGCAAGGGGTAGTGCAGAACGAAATAGCCTAGCAAACCAGCTGCCAAGACCATAGCCAGACATTGTAGTACGCCCCTTGTAGTAGTCCAATCCATTGCCTATTTGACGTAGACTCAAAGCATCAACATAACAATTGATATCGGGACAGACAAATGGAATTCTTCTATTATTCATTTTAGGTGATTGTGCTGTCTCCGACAATGGGTCGAAAATGACATGTAATCACTGCTAAGCCTTTGTTATTGCTAGAGGATCACTCAATTCACTTCTTAGTGTTAACTGACAGAGTTTCAAATACGAAGTGTTTACAGGAACATACTGAAGCTGCTTTATATTATAGTGATGAACAAGTTCATGAGTTGTTTTTCGTTCAAGAACACGTAGGAGGGGTACATTTGAATTACCAACTCTCTATGTTTCCACAAAGGATGCATAGAGAAATATGCAAGAGTCCGAGGCGAAACCAGGTGGATAATCAACAAAAATTACTTGATCCATCCCGTAAACGGTGACAGCATTTTTCCCATTGATCGTATTTTGTTTAAAGCCAAGAACGTCTCTCAGATTATCATTGAGAATAATTATTTCAGTGTCAACAGGTGATGTAATGTAAATCCTATCGTGTTCCAATGAATAATTAAAATGAAATTACCATTCCTACGATATGAGATTTTTCTATTGATTGTACGACACAAATCTCTCATATTATCGTATTCAATATATTTCAATTTGGCATGTGGATATTCGCTAGATTTAAGTGCTTTAAACCCATTCATAGTCGACAAAGAGTGTCCAATCGAATGGTATACTTTTATATCATACACACGATCCTTTCTCAGGATGTCATAGGTATTTTTGAGAATACAGTCGACAAGAGCCACTTCATACGCACCGTCAAATTTGATGGCGGGGGGAGAGTTTTGTCCAAAAATCACTTGTCGTATTCAAGTCGTTGTAGAGAGGATCGGAAACGTTGGACATAAATGTTACATAGAAATCATTGGGCATTGTCAATATCTTCAACACCCGATCCAAGAATCAAAATCAGAGTTGTATCCTAGCCACCGAACAAGTAACTGTTTCTTACCCCTGCGAGTACGAGTCTTTAATATCTTTTCAATTTGATAGATTTCACTACTATTTTTAACTTTTTGTAGTTCATAGTCATAAAAGCCGCCGAAAATCTCTTCATCTTTGGTATCGTGCAAACGATAAGTTATGGGTATAGTGTCTAGGATTTTTTCCACTTTAAAAAGTTCTCTGGACCACAAGTAATTCCCCTTTTTCAAAAACATTAGTTGTTCTATTATTTCGAACAGTATCACCAACATTGAATTTATTTTTCTTCTTGACAATCGTTTCATTGGAATATTGTTTAAGAAAAGTGTCAATTGTATCATGATCAGAATTTTGAACTTCCGTTGGGGTTGAATTGAACAATGATCGATGAGGTCGTTGATTATAAATCAACATGATTTTATCTAAATCATGAATAAAAGCCGGTGGATTTTTCAATGTACAATATCTTAAAATTAAAAGTCGAATATTTCTTATCAATCGTTCGACCAATGCAGGCTTTATAGGGCTATGACTATGATAGAGCAGTGTACTATATTTCACTAGTACTTTTGCAACATGGGGATTAACAAATTCACTACCGCGATCCGTTTGAATTTTTTTATACGAATCCTGTTCGAGAATACTTTCAATAGCCTGAGCAACTTCAACACCTCTCTTCGAGCGCAATGGAATGGCATATGCATAGCGACTAAAAACACTGATTGCAAGTATAATGTACTTGTACGGTGTATTGTGACGTCTTTGAATCTCATCTAGAGTTAGGAGATCTGCATGCATTATATGCAATGGGAAAAAGGCTTTAGTTTTTCGATAATGATTAGCACGAAGTCTATGACTTCTATGCAGAGTGTAACTTGATTCATTTTGTAGATAGTCTTGTACACTTTTAGCGTGAACACCAGGACTTTGGAAAGAGTGGTGGGGGAACTTAAACTCCCCACTTCACCAATGTTTTCATAAACACGTTTCAGAACTTCAACCATTTTGAACGTAAATACGTTGTGTAACGTCCGCTACCCTTTTGTATACTGGCGGTTGGTGGTGGTGGTGGTGACGTTGACTTGATACGTCTTCACTTTGTCTAGCTATCAGTGGTGTGCTAGTATTTTCCAAAATTGACTTAGAATATTCTTCTTCTTCATGTTCATATTTTAATGGTGTTGACAATGGTACATGTTCATTTAATTTTTTTAGAATTTGTCTATTGCTAATAAGGCTTTTGGGAAAGTTTAATGTATTTAGAAAGTTGTATAGATGAGCGTCAAATGATAATAGTCCTTTACGATTTGTAACCATATCATAGATTAAATCAAGTAGATTATAGCTCTTGCCCTGAATTATAATCCCTTTCCTATTGCTCTCAACTTGAATATGATCTTGACCACTTTCCATGAGATAGTTTAGGAGTCGTTCACTTTGTTCACGATATGAGTGGGGCATTAGATTTCCAATTTTCGATACAATTGAATCCAATTCCTCCTTCTTTAATTGTGTTCAAGCAGCAGACTCTTGAGGAGATGATTCTTTTTTGTGATCAATACCACTGGCCTTCACACGATAGGGCTGATGTTTGTCCACTCTGCGAAGTGCATCTTGAAGTAAAGCAGTTTTTTATCATCCTCAATATTCTCATTGTCAATGAATTTACTCAGATGTGTCTCAAAGTGTTCCACGTGTGAGAAAGCGAGTTCTATTGGAGTCAATTTATAGGGTTTTGCCATTCTCTAGAGAAAACTGTTTACAAGTCCTGCAATTATCGGTAGTAAAAGTGTGAAAAAGCTACCGCCTGCCTGAAGAAGTCGTTTCCTTTTAAAATTCTTTCCTTTGTTTTTAGAGACCAATGTACGTACAATGGAACGATGTTGCTTTGCCTGTTGCTTAACTACTTCTGACAGTGCAACATTACCCTCGGTCAAATTTAAACAAAGTTCAGACATTAGATTAATGAAATCATTGTCAATACCATGTTTGAGTATGGCTTTCCTAAGCGAGGGTTTTGAAGTGCTTAGAACTGAAAACAGATGTCTATTTTCCTGTAGTTTCTTCAGTGTCATGATAGCAACTAATAGGTCTTTTTAGTGTTCATGGCGAGATATATACTGTATTTCATTGTCGAAAATATCTGTGACTACACGCAGATCCTCGGGTGTATTTTGATTAAGATCCAATAGGATATAGCCGTGGAGTTTATTAGTTGCCTGATTGTAAGCTGAGAGCAGAAATTTAGGGGCGCCTGGATAGATTTGTTTATTGAGAGTTATTAGGGAGCTAGAATCATGAACAACTCTGTAGATGATATAGTAGGTGCAGTTCAATGCAAGTGTTCGCATACATTTGCTCGGATGAAAGAGATTATGTACAACCAGAGTAACGGAAATCTGTTCATGATGAGAGCGAACGGTGAACAATTGCAGCATTTCCTGGGACCATTGTTCAATAGATTCAGCCAGATCGTCAATAATCAGCCAAGAGTTTGCTTCAATAATGTTGAAAACATCAAGTCCCTGTATGAATTGTATCTGCACCAATCCCGTCGTGGCAATTGCTTTTATTTTATCGTATGACAAATACTGTAACAATAGTAGATTTTTTTCGGCTTTTCCACAAACATTTTATCACAATTTTTAATTATTTTAGTTAAGAGTGTTGTTTTGCCCGAAATTGACGACCCACACAGAAACGATCTGAATGGTGTTTTAAATTGATACATGTTCCCTTCAATAGTTCACCTGGACAACTAACTGTAGACTATAGTTGTCTAATGACTAAATAATTTCCCTATTACTAGTCCGTTCAAGAACAAAATCAATAAAGAATCTTATTTCTTGTATTATAAGAAAACAGCACTTTACAGAAAAACAAAGAAAAATACACTTTTTAAATTTATTTATAAAAAAAATGCACTAGAAAAAGCACTTAAAATAATATCACTTTTCCTTTCAATGCAACATGTATATTTACAAAAAAAAAAATCTGCTCTAAGTAAAAAAAAAAGATAACTTTGGTAGTGGCGGTGCGCCCCCCGCTGGCGGCCGCCCCCCCGGGCCGCGAGCCCCACCCCCCCCCCCCCCCCCAAAAAAAAGGCCGCGAGGCCCCACCCCCCCCCCCCCCCAAGGTTTTGGGAAAAATTTACTGGACTTTATTCAAATCGAGACTTTCCCTATGGATAACACATTCGGCCCGGTCTGAAGTTAAATAGTGCCCAAGGGGGAGGGTAGTCACACCGTCTTGACAAACATAGACCTTGTCGGAAATTGTACTAATGGCAATTTTTTCTACATTTACAGTAAAGTTCCTGTAGTTGAGGGAACGAATTACCAGCAATTTGGCTCAAGGAATTGTATTTTGAACAATACAATTCCTATAGATGTCCATGTCGAAATTCTTATCCACATAGCGTGTGGGTACTCCTTTGCAACGTTTCTTGATTTCCTCGTCGTGTGTCTGTATAAAGTACACCTTCGGACTTACAAACATACCACGGGAAATCATGTCGCTTCCCGTTTCTGATTTAAAAAAATAAAAGCTGATTTGGCGCCTGACGTTTCACTAGCTCTGGGTAAAGCCCATTCCAATTGGTGTAGTCCAACCGTGAGCTGATAATTTTCACCGTGCGCCAAATCATCAATTAGATTTTGGGTTTTTACTTTTAACAGAAGAGAATCTGTGTCCCCGTAGCAGACCTCTACTTGCCCCTTCTCCGGCCACTGTACCCTAGCCACATTGTAGTAGAATTCCTACATGAGCTTTTTAGAGATCTCCAAGATCGCACTGCCTGCAGCAATATTTTTATTCAGGACAATGCTTCTTTTTTTTTTCTATTCAATAGTACCATGTCCGGGCCAATGATTGTGAAGGAAGTGTAATTTGGATCGGCAATAATTCGAGCACATTGTTTGGGATCGGTCACGACGTCACAACGATTTTCTATTGCGAACACTCACACAATTTACCAAAAGCCGAGTTTCAAAATGAGCTTATAAATTTCTTTTTCGGCTTTCGTTTGCGCTTCAGAACGTTTCTTGACAAAAGTGTCAACAAACGTTTTCAGATAGGGTTTTTGACTAAACTGGAGGGATCTATGAACCTTTGTGACGTTGAAACCGTTGTTGCACATTCATTTTAAAGCCACATGATGTACAAAAATATTTTTTTTCGGCAGAAGGTCAGCAATAAGTTTTTGTTTTGAAGGTGACCAATGCAATCCGTCCACCTCGACTAAACACCAATTGCGAGGGCTCAAAGAGTCCCTAGTCACAGGTCTATTGATGCACGGGAAAACAAAATCCTTTACTGAATCGTGAAGCTCAACTTGTATCTCCCCATCATTTCAAAAAACCATCCAAACGGCCCATTCTCCTCAACACTATCAATGTTGGGGAAATGGGGAGCTTGAGGGTCATTGAGCCATTTATAGTCATCGCAAGGTAGCGCATAATGGGACATGGCCGAGGGGTAGAGAGAATTCATATCAAGAAAACTGCATCCGATTTTGTCCCCGTCTTCTCTCCAGTTGGATCAGTTTCCAAGATACGATCCCCGTGAAAAAAAAACGTACCCACCCCTCATTCACCTTTCGATGAACAGGTGCTGATCGATGTCAGGGATTAGCCCAATTTTTTCCCCGCTAATTTTTAGGATGAGGTCCTTACTAAATGAGGAGATGAAAAATAGTACCCCAAATCAAGATTAAATTCCCTTAGATTTTGTCCGTATTTTTACACATAATGTCTAACAAAGTTAACACATCACTCGACAAATACAGCTTGCAGTAGTCAAACCCATTTTTACACCCTCCTTCTGCCCACACTTTTTTAGCAAAACTGTATTCATCGGGGGTGCACCTAAGATCGTGTAGACTGTCATAAAACGATTCAATCGAGGGAATAGTTTCCTCGGCGAATCTCGACATGGAACAATAATAATCATAAGGATATATGCCCTTGACCGTCAACAAATCATATAAATCATTTGGAAATTGTTGCTTGAGAAGGGGGAAAGCGTTGCAGCCGTCATCGTTTTTCTGCACTTGAATTAATTCGCTCAATGATTTGGGGAAAAAACTGTAGGAATCTAAAAAGCGAATTTTATTCGTGTACTCAACGTCGTCTTCAACAAATCTCCACATAAATTTCAAAACAAG
>CM051266.1:66372901-66557901 GCA_027921565.1 Artemia sinica | reverse complement strand
GCCGGTCTGGAATGGATGTGGGTGGCTCTCGATGGGCTATCTATCTCCACTTGTTGCATTGGAGTAATGCCATTAGCCTTAGCCTACTTTTGAGGAGGAGAGTAATTGTAGGAATTTTCCTCCTTAAAAAAAGAAGAAAAATTTAGCATGAAAAAACGATTTCTCTTTTTACAGATAAATTGCCCTCTAAAAGTTTATTCTGATGTTTGTAGTGCTATAACTATTAGCGCTTTAGAAATATTAAAAAAAAGATTTTAAAGTAAAATTTTGGAAAATTGTTAGTTTGGGGGGAAGGGGGATGTCAAAAACATTTCCCCATAATATAATTTGCCCTATAAAGTCGATTCTGATATTTGTAGCACTCTATGTCTTAGCGCTTTAGAAATAATTAAAAAGGCTTCTAATGTAGAATTTTGGAAAATTTTGAGTTTGGGGGGAAGGGGGATTTCAAAAACATCCTCCCATAATATAAATTATCCCCTAATGTCGATTCTGATATTTGTAGCACTCTATGTCTTAGCGCTTTAGAAATATTTAAAAAAGGCTTCTAATGTAGAATTTTGGTAAATTTTTAGTTTGGGGGGAAGGGGGATTTCAAAAACATCTCCCCATAATATAATTTGCCCTATAAAGTCGATTCTGATATTTGTAGCACTCTATGTCTTAGCGCTTTAGAAATAATTAAAAAGGCTTCTAATGTAGAATTTTGGAAATTTTGAGTTTGGGGGGAAGGGGGATTTCAAAAACATCTCCCCATAATATAATTTGCTCTATAAAGTTGATTCTGATATTTGTAACACTCTATGTCTTAGCACTTTAGAAATATTTAAAAAAGGCTTCTAATGTAGAATTTTGGAAAATTTTTAGTTTGGGGGGAAGGGGGATTTCAAAAACATCCTCCCATAATATAAATTATCCCCTAATGTCGATTCTGATATTTGTAGCACTCTATGTCTTAGCACTTTAGAAATATTTAAAAAAGGCTTCTAATGTAGAATTTTGGAAAATTTTTAGTTTGGGGGGAAGGGGGATTTCAAAAACATCTCCCAATAATATAAATTATCCCCTAATGTCGATTCTGATATTTGTAGCACTCTATGTCTTAGCGCTTTAGAAATAATTAAAAAGGCTTCTAATGTAGAATTTTGGAAATCTTGAGTTTGGAGGGAAGGGGGATTTCAAAAACATCTCCCCATAATATAATTTGCCCTATAAAGTCGATTCTGATATTTGTAGCACTCTATGTCTTAGCGCTTTAGAAATAATTAAAAAGGCTTCTAATGTAGAATTTTGGAAAATTTTGAGTTTAGGGGGAAGGCGGATTTCAAAAAAATCCCCCCATAATATAAATTATCCCCTAAAGTCGATTCTGATATTTGTAACGCTATATCTATTAGCACTTTAGAAATATTTAAAAAAGGTTCTAAAGTAGAATTTTGGAAATTTTGAGTTTGGGGGGAAGGGTGGTTTCAAAAACATCTTCCCATAATATAAATTACCCCCTAAAGTCGATTCTGATATTTGTAGCGCCCTATGTCCTTTTTATACAAAACTTTAATTTCTTCCCCCCCACAAAAAATTTGAATACGATTTGGATGTATATAAATTCTAAGTTTAGTGCACTATTCTTTTAATTAACAATTTTAATAACAACTTTAATCTATATTTTCAACATGTCTTGAAACAGACAAAGAAATGTGTTACTAATTTCGGTGATAACACGAGCGCGTGATAACATGAGCGTTTGAAATTTGATCCCAAAGCTGTCCCTTCCTTTGTAACACAGAAGCCTTTAGTTAGATCGGAAAAAGATTTTTGATAATTGAAAAAAGGACATTTTTGAACGAAATATTTATTTCTAGAGAGCAGTGGGGGATGGGTTTTTGTTTACATAATAGAAAAAAAGCGTACTTTGCGTTTGTAACGGGTATACTTATGCTATTGTATGGGTTTGTATTGTTGGAGGGGGGAGGGGGGCTAATTCCCCCTGAAATTTGAATTTACTGGTAAAATGATCTTTATTTGGAAATAAATTAAGAAATTCAGTAAACTATACTCACGTTGACAATTGAAGTATCCATTGTTTCAAAGTTAATAATATTCGATGTACTTTCTACGATATGTTAAAAAATAATGAAAATTAAATCGTAATGTATGAAAATTTTATACAGAATCTCAAGGACGAATAAAAAACAGATGTTGACTCGAAAAACACTCTGGTTGAAAAAACTTGAAGTCGAAACAAAAACTTGTGTGGGGAATCCCCGTTCATACTGTTATCTTTTTCTGCAATGTTTAGGAACAGGTGGGGAATCCCCGCTCGTTCGGAAAGGTACCAACGGGACATAAGCAAATAGCACGTTGTTTCATAACGTGTTTAATCACGTTTAGAGGTCCCATAGAATAACAATGAAACGAACATAGCGCTATAGAATAGCATGGGAGGGAACATAAGCCCTTAGAATAGCAGGGGAGGGAACATAAGCCCTTATAATAGCATAGGAAGGAACATAAGCCCTTATAATAGCATAGGAAGGAACATAGGTCCTTATAATAGCATAGGAAGGAATATAGCGCTATAGAATAGCATGGGAGGGAACATAAGCCCTTAGAATAGCATGGGAGGGAACTTAAGCCCTTATAATGGCATAGGAAGAAACATAAGCCCTTATAATAGCATAGGAAGGAACATAGGCCCTTATAATAGCATAGGAAGGAACATAGCGCTATAGAATAGCATGGGAGGGAACATAATTCACCCAAATCCATAAGTACATGCTCTGGAAATGTTTTCCTATAGCTTCACGCAAATAGCATGGTAATTCGTATAGCTTCGCGTAAAGTATAACTTAGGACTCTACTGATAAGCAAAGTGCTCTCTATTCAATGTATCAAAAGAATAAATAATATATCCCCCGTGTCGACAAAGTTTTCAATCAAACCGGGTAGCACTACAGAGAACTCTCAAAGCTGACAAATGGCTCAAATAATGATTTGTTTGAACTGGTTTTTAAGTTATCCTAGCAGGTATGCTAGAAGTTTCTTTGGGACTGCCCTTTCCGGATTTTTAGAAAGAAAATTCTGCTCCGTTTAATCTAAAAAAAATCACAATTTCTAATGATAAACTACTACTACTACTACTAACAACTCACCGCAGTGCCAAGCCGCCTGAGGCCAACACAGCTACGCACGCTCCTCCTCCATCCCAATCTATTCAAAGCCTCCCTTTTTACACCCGCCCACAAAGTTCCCATTTCCTTTAAATCTTTCTTTATGACGTCCTCCCACCCTAGACGGAGACGACCTGCTTTCCGTTTAGCCCTAGATGGTTGGCCGAAAAGAACAATCTTCGGCAGTCTGTCATCCTTCATCCGCACAACGTGCCCTAACCACCTCAACCTTTCTTTCATTATAGCCCTAGAGAGCGGTATTGAACCACATATTTCATATAGCCTATTGTTTGAAATACGGTCAGTCAGCCGGGTACCCACAACAATCCTTAAGCAATTTCTCTGGAAAACATCTAGCAAATCTTCATCCACTTTTCGGAGCGTCCATGCTTCAGAGCCATATAGCCAAAGTTTCATTAAATCTAAATATTTCTATTTCCAGCACAAATCAGGAGAAGTTAAATGATTTTTCTAATATTTACGGGAAAGTATGTGTTGGTTTTTGGTTTTCTGTCGTTTAGCCGGATCTCTGCCATGCTCTACAAGTTATTGCAAGACCATCCAATCAATTCTAAATAGTTTGGCCACACAAACTAAAAATTTTATAATGTACGAGATAGGGAGGTTTTTTTAGGTACCACATAGTTTAATTGGCTTCAATAGATATTTTGGCTAAATAGAAGTTCATATTGTCGCGATTCTCTCTTTAAAAAAATGTTCCTGTAGATGTATTTACTAAATTCTTGTTGCTATAAAAACTGATGGTAATAATGGTAATGTAAAAATTAATGGTACCAAATTCTCCTAATCTAAGCCAGATTTAACTGGCAATAAAATGACGAGCATGTCATGAATATATAAAAGCCTCAAGTTTCTTGCTCAGTTACTAATCAGTAATTTAAAGAATTTAAAGAATAAAAATGAACTAAGGGAAATAAAATAAAATAAGTTGAATGAAAGTTAATAGGAAATCGCTGATTACCCAAAACCAAGTCTATTAAACACATATCTATTTTTCTAAGAACGGCAGTATATTTCATCATCTGCTATCTGTTCAATGTTTATTAATCTATCTGTACTATTTCACTTTTAAACTTGAAGTATATGCCTGTCTTTGATTAGTAAGACATTGGAATGATAATTGTAGTAATAAAGTATATATTCCGATAATTTATTAGTTGCTGGGTAACAGTTATGCATCATTTACTATTAAAGCATTTGTGAGCATATCACATAACTGAAGACAAATTGGATAGACTTTACATTGTTATTAAATAAAAAAAAAACAAGATTTTTAAATGAAAGTAAGGAGCGACATTAAAAACAGAAATTATTCCGTATATGAAAGGTGCTGTCCCCTCTTCAACGCCTCGCTCTTTACGCTAAAGTTTGACTCTGTCTCAACTTTATTTTTTAAAACAATAAAAAACTTTAGCGTAAAGAGCAAGGCGTTGAGGAGGGGACATGTCCTTTCTTTATACGGAATAATTTCTGTTCTTTTCAAGTTTTAATGTCGCTCCTTACTTTCAGTTAAAAAAAACCTGTTTTTTTATTTAATTTCTGAACATTTTTGAATTAATGCAGCTTTGAATTCGGCTCACCGTACATAAATAATTAAAATGAAATTTGCATATTAATTTTCTTTTTTTGGCTAAATGGCTTTCTCGAAATTTTGTTCTGACGTAACTTACGAATTAACTTACGTAACGAACTTCTATATTCGTATGTTTTTATTACGTATATTAGGGAGTTCGCCCCCTAGTTAATACCTCGCTCTTTACGCTAAAGTTCGAATTTTGTTCGAATCACAAACCCCTTAATCACAAAGACCGGTTAATTAGAATAGATAGCTCTTTTGAAAGACAAAAAACTTTAGCGTAAAGAGCGAGGTACTGACTAGGGGCGAACCCCCCTCATATACGTAACAATTTCTGTTTGTTTTAAGTTTTAATCTTGCTCCTTACTTTGAGTTGAAAAAAACTTGTTTTTCTTATTTAATTTCTGATCGTTTTTTAAAAATTGCTGGGAAATCTGGCATCCCCTTCATAGAAATATCCGTTCCCCCAAGGAAACATCCTCCACAGAAAGATTCTCCTGCGTAACCCCCTCCTCCGTCCCCCCAACAAGAAAAAAAACTTCCTGAAAACGTCTGTATACTTCTCAATAACCAATACCATATGTAAACAATGGGAAAAGTTCATAGCTTGCAGCCCTTCCCTCGGGAACTGTGGGGGTGGGGATTAAGACATTCTCAAAAATATATTTATTAGATATTTGACTATGCAGAACAAAATACCTATCTCAAAATTTTAATTGGGAGACCTTGGGAAAAAAATGAACGTGGGAGTGGGCAAAGTAGCCCTCCATTTTTTTGGTCGCTTAAAAAGGGCACTAGAACTTTTAATTTCAGTTCAAATGAGCCCTTATGCGATATTTGAGGACTACTGGATCGATACGATCACCCCTGGGGAAATAAAAAAATAAATAAAAAAACACGCTTCCGTGATCTTTCTTCTGACAAAAAATACAAGATTCCACATTTTTGCAGATAGGAGCTTGAAACTTCTAAAGTATAGTTCTCTGATACGCTGAATCGGATAGTGTAATTTTCATTAAAGTTCTATGACTTTTAGGGGGTGTTTTTCCCTTTTTTCGAAAATAACGCAAATATTCTCAGGCATATAACTTTTGATGGGTATGACTAAACTTGATAAAACTTATATATTTGAAATCACCATAAAAATTTGATTCTTTTGATATATTTATTGGCATTAAAATTCCGTTTTTTGGAGCTTCGGTTACTATTGAGCCGGGTCACTACTTGCTTACAGTTCGTTACCACGAACTGTTTGATACAAGATTATTCTTGGCACAATTTACCTCAGTGGTTGGGATGAGAATAATCCATGATATTTTAGTGACGTCAATGGCGATAGGTTTTATCATCTTTATTCACTGTTGTTGCCTCGAGAGGTGTTGAATAAATTCAACCCACGCAAAACTTCGATAGAAGAACTAAACCTGGCAGAAACAGAACTTCTGAATTAAAGTTCAGTCTCACTAGTCGATACCAGGGTTGCCACCTGGGGAAAATAAATCAATAGATTTTAGGGATTTTTTGGTTAATTTAATTATTTTCTTCAATAATTTATTGATTTATATGCTGAAGATTTGTATTTTTTGGAAACATGTAAAATCAGTAAAAATAGTGATAAGTTACTAGTGGTGACAACCCTGGTCGATGCTTACCTCATACGTTGGCATATCTATCAACTAAAATTCTGGGTTTTATGATGTTACAAAGACGTGGCCAAAATCCCACGAATTTTGCTGGCTAGTTTTTGCTTAAACTAGTTTCCGTTTTGAATTAAATCTCCTTATACCAATACTAATATCGAGACTAATATGTCATTGGGGAGAATGAAGGAACTCCATGTACTAACTAGGAAGATGAATATCGGCAAACCAAACCTAACTTTCATTCAGAAGCTCGACTTTGGCGTTGCATTACCTACTGAGTAAGCATATATATTAACTAAATTTGGGATTCCAACCAAACTATTGGTTAGGTCCACGACTCGATTAATCATGGTTGCAGCGATAGCTGCAACTTAGTAAAGAGCGAACAACAGCCCATAGGAACCAAAAGTTAAAAACTGCCTTTAGAGAAAAGATACCTAATGAAAAAAATTGCCATATGACACTGATTCAGGAATGGTAACTATTATTTTGGTTTGTCCTAAAAGTAAAAGTTTATTACGAAAAGAAATTTATGGTGATTTCGTAAAAAAAAGCCTGAAACTTCTCGAAAATGGCGTCAGATCAAATCAGCATAGTGTAGAATATTTTAGAAATAAAATTTCGATCAATTTTGATCAATCGACCATTTTGGATCAAACCAATCAAATTTTCATTTTTGACTTGTTCTTCTAAATAAAAATTACAATTCTTTATAGTGACCTGAATTAAAGTCAAAAAGATTTCGAGAGTAAAAAGTAGAAACACTAACACAATCAGAACACAAAAATTCTAGAAAAAAAACAAGCAGAAATTTTGATTGCTTAAATGATAGGGACATGAAAAGCTGCAAGGTTGAAACCAAAATTCAACATCCAAAAAGTATGTGAAAAATTGTTTCATTTTTGACTTGTTCAAATAAAATGAAAATTACAATCCTTAGAAGTGACCTGAGTTAAAGTGTGAAAAATTTCGAGTGTAAAAATTAAAACCACTAGCATAATCGGGACAAAATAAATAAAAAAAATATATATAAGCCGAAATTTGGATTGCTTAAATGATACGGACTTGAAAAGCTGCGTGGTTGAAATCAAAATTCAACAACTAGAAACTACGTGGAAAAATCATTTCATTTTTGACTTGTTAATTTAAAATGAAAATTATAATCCTAAGAATTGACTTGATTTAAAGTGCGAAAGATTTCGAGTGTAAAAATTGAAAAACTACCATACCGGGGACAAAAGGAAATTCTAAAAAAAGGGTTTGAATTTGGATTGCTTAAATGATAAGGACTTGAAAAGCTGCGTGGTTGAAACCAAAATTCAACAACTAGAAACTGCATGGAAAAATTGTTTCATTTTAGACTTGCTCATCTAAAATGAAAATTAAAATCCTTAGCAGTGACCTGATTTAAAGTGCGAAAGATTTAGAGTTTTCATCCAATGCAGTATCTTTTATCTTTATGTCTGTTGGCGGGGCCGGGGTTTTCTTGTTCTTGAGCAAGATCCTATGGCGTGTGAGCTGAAGTGGAGTTTTAAAGTCTATATAATATTGAAACATCTGAAGTTTTACTATCAAGCTTTAGTTTTTTTCACCATGTTTTTCCTTTTAAATGTAGAGCTCCATTCAAAAAAGTAAATATGGAGGCAGCAGTACCAAACTGAAGCAAGACTAAAATATAAAAGTGTCAAAAGCTTGTGACAATTTCCTGACCTCACCGCCAAAATAGTTATATATAATAAATGCACAAACCTACAGACCAAAAAAAGAATGCTCTCGTGGTTTGAAGTGCTGCCCTCTACTACAGTAAGTCCTTTCGAACATTCACAGTAACACACACACACATACACGCACATATATATATATATATATATATATATATATATATATATATATATATAATATATATATATATATATATATATAATATATATATATATATATATATATATATATATATATATATATATATATATATATAATATATATATATATATATATATATATTATATATATATATATAATATAAATATATAATATATATATATATATATATATATATAATATATATATATATATATATATAATATATATATATTATATATATATTATATATATATATATATATATATATATATATATTATATATATATATATATATATATATATATATTAGTAATATATATATATATATATATATATATATATATAGATATATATATATATAATATATATATATATATATATATATATATATATATATATATAATATATATATATATATATATAATATATAATATATATATATATATATATATATATATATATAAATATATATATATATATATATATATATATATATATTAATATATATATATATAATATATATATATATAAAAGCACGAAGAACAACAGGGAAATCCTTTTGCAAGACAGTGGAGATAATTTGAATGAACATTTTGGCCCTTTGCCCAAGGGCCGTTCTCAGCAAGATAAAAATATATGAAAGAAAAAGACTCACAACAACATGCGACCAATAAAACCAAAAATTAAAAATTTTCAAAGCAGTCCTAGCATCCTTACTTCAGCGAAGTTCAACCAGGACTGATAAAAAGTAAGGTAAAACAAGGCGATTCAATGAGATGAAAGAAAAATAATATAAAAACACGTTCTTATCGCTAATCCAGTCTTTTTGGCAGCAAACCTCAAAGGTATTTTTGTGACCGGTTCTGTGTTAATGTTTTTTTTTTTTTTTTTTTTAATATTTTGTAAGATCATTTTTAACTAAATTTGTGTATAGAGCATTTAGTTTATATTCCCCCAAGTCCCTATTTAAGGGAATATTATTATCAATCTCAAATCTAATTTCAATTGATTCTCGGACTACCTGCTTTATGCCTAGGTCATTGCTAATAAGGGCGGATTCATAAAAAGTATATTGTGGTTAGGATTTTTAAAAATATGGCTGCCTAATGCAGAATCAAATGAAACACTGGAAATATTAGAATTTAGACGTTTGACTATATCGTCTTTACGCTGTTGCATGCGCTTTTCTAAATTCTGGCGTGTTCTACCTACATAGTATTTGCCACAATCGCATGGTATTTAATAGACCCCTCTTTCGCAAGTGACTGGGGTTTTATCTTTTCCAGAATTTTGAAAATATTTGATTTTAAAATTATTTCTGAATACTGCATACAGATTATTTTTTGTGCAAACTTTTTTAAGATTTGTAGTGATTTTTTGGATGTAGGGGAGGTAAATTATGTTTAAGGCTTGTCAGAAATCTCACATAGTAAACTATCATAAATTTTACGGGAATGTCTTTTCAGTCTACAGTTAGTTACACTATTAATAAATAAAATGGGATACTCATTTCCAAAAAGTATGTCCTTGATAAAGTTTAATTCTGCTGTGATGTGGGAATCAGAAAAATGTTTAGGGCACGACGGACGAGGGATACTACGACAGCTCTTTTCACTTGTGGGGGGTGGTTTGATTTAAAATGCAAATATCTATTATTTTGTGTTGGTTTTCTATAAATAGTAAACTTGAGTTTATCGAAGCTACGAATAACTAACACATCTAGGAATGGGATTTTATTTGCGATTTCAATTTCTAAAGTAAACTGTAAATTTCTATCGTATGTAATAAGGTAATCTAAAAACCCTTAAGCTCATTTTCCCCATAGTTCCAGAGTGAAATTATGTCATCCAGGTAGCGTCTCCAAAATATGTGTTTCAAATAATACGAATCTAATGCCCAATTTTCAATATGTTCCACATAAATATTCGCCAGTAACCAAGAGATGGCGCGCCCATCGCTAAGCCATTAATTTGCTGGTAAAAAGAATTACGGAATTGGAAATACATTGAGTACTTGTTACAGAGTTTAACCAAGGTCATTAAGAGTTCAAAATCTATTCCTGCTGCTGAAGCTTCTATTAAGTGATAATTTTCTTTGATTTTATTTTCTAATAACTGCTCAGATACTGCGACATCAATATTTGTATACATTGAAACAATGTCAAAGCTACGTATAATTTTATTTTCTGATAGATTTAAGTTTTGATTTTTTCAACTAAATCTACCAAATTATATATATATGATTTTTGAGGGTAAAGCAAAGGTTTAAAGGCTGTACATAATCATTTCCCAATATTGCATGTGGGGGCTTTCGTACAAGCTACTATGGGCCTTGAAGGAATGCCTTGCTTGTGTAATTTTGGTAGACCATAAAACTTTGGGCAAAAGCTACCGCGGGGTAAAAATTTATTATATAGTTGTGGAGTCATTTTACCATTTTGTTTTAAACTTATTAATTCATTTATAATTTTGTTTGCAAATTGATCAGTATGATCGTGGGTTATAGTTCTATTAAATAAAAAAAACAAGTTTTTTTAACTGAAAGTAAGGAACGACGTTAAAACTTAAAACGAACAGAAATTATTCCGTGTATGAAAGGGGCTGTCCCCTCCTCAATGCCTCACTCTTTACGCTAAAGTTTTTTTTATTGTTTAAAAAAATAGAGTTGTGAGAAAGTCAAACTTTAGCGTAAAGAGTGAGGCGTTGAAGAGGGGACAGCCCCCTCCAATCAATTATACTTCGCTGCAAAAGTTGATATAGCACATGTGAATAGACTTCAAAGTTCATTAAGTGCAATTCTAAAAACCAAATCTTATTTAAAAAATCAAATATTATTAATAAAAGCACATGTATTTTAAAGGTGGATGTTCGTATTTCTTGAAATTAAAGCCCAATTTTAATAAAAAATCAAATGTTATTAATAAAGTCAGATGTATTTTAAACGTGGATGTTCATACTTCTAAAAACTAAAACCCAACTTTATTAAAAAAAATATTATTAATAAAATCTGATGTGTTTTAAACGGGGATGTTCGTATTTCTTGAAACTAAAACCCAACTTTATTAAAAAATCAAATGTTTTAAATAAAATCACATGTATTTTAAACGTGGGTGTTCTTATTTCTGAAAACTAAAACCCAACTTTATTAAAAAATCTATTATTATTAATAAAATCAGATGTATTTTAGACTTGGATGTTCCTATTTCTTGAAACTAAATTCCCAACTTTATTAAAAAAGTCAAATATTATTAATAAAATTAGATGTATTTTAAGCGGGGATTTTCATAGTTTTGAAAATTAAAACTCAACTTTATTAAAAAAAAATCAAATATCATTAATAAAATCAGATGTATTTTAAACGGCGGTGTTCATATTTCTGAAAACTAAAACCCAGCTTTATTTAAAAAATCAAATATTACTAATAAAATCAGATGTATTTTAAATGTGGATGTTCGTATTTCTTGAAACTAAAACCCAACTTTATTAAAAAAATCAAAAATTATTAATAAAATCACATGTATTTTAAACGTGGGTGTGCTTATTTCTGAAAACTAAAACCAAACTTTATTAAAAAATCAAGTATTATTAATAAAACCAGATGTATTTATACGTGGATTTTCGTATTTCTTGTAACTAAAACCCAACTTTATTAAATAATCAAATGTTATTAATAAAATAGGATGCATTTTAAAAGTGGATATTCCTATTTTTGAAAATTAAAACCCAACATTATTCAAAACCAAATACTGTAAATAAAATCAGATGTATTTTAAACGTGGATGTTCTTATTTCCGAAAACTAAAACCCAACTTTATTAAAATAATCAAATATTATTAATGAAATCAGATGTATTTTAAACATGGATGTTCTTATTTCTGAAAACTAAAACCCAACTTTATTGAAAAAAACAAGTTTTATTAATAAAATCAGATGTATTTTAGACGTGGGTGTTCGTACTTCTGAAAACTAAAACCCAACTTTATTAATAAATCAAGCATTATTAATCAAATCATATGTATTTTAGACGTGGATGTTCTTATTTCCGAAAACTAAAACCCAAACTTTATTAAAAAATCAAATGTTATTAATAAAATCATATGTATTTTAAACATGAGTGTTCTTATTTCTGACAACTAAAACCCAACTTTATTTTTTTTTTAAATTATTAATAAGATCAGATGTATTTTAATCGTTGATATTCGTATTTGTTGAAACTAATACCAAACTTTATTAAAAAATCAAATATTAATAATCAAATCATATGTATTTTAGACGTGGATGTTCTTATTTCCGAAAACTAAAACCCAAACCTTATTAAAAAATCAAATATTATTAATAAAATCGTATTAATTTTAAACGTGGATGTTCCACTTTCTGAAATTTGAAAACTCTCTCTGTCTGTGCGTCTGGACGGGATGTTTGCTTGTTTGTTGTGATTTTTGAGAAAACAAAATTCAGCTCATCTCTCAGAATTTGGCAAAACTTCTTTTAACCTATCTCATTTTCTAATATATCCACTATGAGCGTGTTAGTAGTAGTATCTATATTTCTGAAAATTCCTTTTCTTATATGTCCAACTTCTTAATATATATTCTAAATAGAATATTAACATAAAAATATTTTAAATACATTATTATACATTATTAATGTCATTGAACAACTTTGGACATTTTGAATCTTTCAATAAAATACTTCACCATTTTCTCTCTTGATACTGTAGCCATTGTCTTCTTTTAGTTCGTAATCAGTAGACTAATCATTATTCCATTTAGAGTCGTACACACTTTATACTGGGGTGTAATTTTCTAAGTAAAAAAAATTCAGTCCAAAAAAAAGTGCTACTACAAACAATATATTTCTAATAGTAAAAGTCGCGACAGAGATATTTATATCATTCGCATTTTGAATTTGAAAAATATTAAATGTGAATTTCTTATGTTTCAAGTATGTTTCATGTCATTCTAAGACATGTAAAAAAAATTGAAAAATATTAATATGTTAAATAAAAAATAAAAAAAAGTTAAAAAACTTTAAACGTGGAAAAAAGTTAAAAGGGACTGTCCCGTCCTCAACGCCTCGTTCTTTACGCTAAAGTTTTTTATTGTTTTAAAAAATAAAGTTTTGAGACAGAGTCAAACTTTAGTGTAAAGAGCGAGGCGTTGAGGACGGGACAGTCCCTTTCATATACGGAATAATTTCTGTTCGTTTTAAGTTTTAATGTCGCTCCTTACTTTCAGTTTAAAATACTTGTTTTTTTATTTAATTTTTGAACTTTTTTGAATAAATGCAGGTTTTGATCTTGGCTCACCGTACATGAATAATTAAAACAAAATTTTCATATTAATTTACTTTTATTTCGTTAAATGGCTTTCTCGAAACTTGTTTAATTTTTTTTACGAACGTTTTTATTAGTAATAAATATACGTAACTTACAAATTAACTTACGTAACGAACTTCTATATTCATATTTTTTTAATACATTTATTAGGGGGTTCACCTCTAGTCAATACCTTGCTCTTTAAGCGAAAGTTCGAATTTTGTTCCAATTCTTTAAAAATGACCGCTTAATCACAAAGGCCGTTAATTAGAATAAATAGCTCTTATGAAAGTACTAAAAAGTCTTTGGCTTAAAGAGCGAGGCATTGACTACGGGGTGAACCCAATCATATATGTAATATTTTCTGTTCGTTTAAAGTTTCGATGTTGCTGCTGTTGCAGTTGAAATACTTGTTTTTTTATATTAAATTTCTGATCTTTTTTTAAATAATGCTGGGAAGTCCGGCGTCCCCTTCATAGCAATTTCCCTTCACCCATGAAAACTTCCTTCATGGAAAGATTCTCCCACATAACCCCCTAACCACCCACCCACCACCCAATACCAGGAAAAATCTCCCCTGAAAACGTCTGTATACTTCCAAATAACCAATACTTTATGTTAACATTGGGTAAAGTTCATAACTTTCAGCCCTCCCCCCGGGAATTTTGGGGGATTAAGTCATCCTATAAGACATACTTATAATATTTTCGAACATGCTGAACGAAATGGCTATCTCAAAATTTTGATAAGGTGACTTTGGGAAAAATGAGCGTGGGAGGGGGCCTAGTTGCCCTCCATTTTTTTGGTCACTTAAAAAGGGCACTAGAACCTTTAATTTCCATTCCAAGGAGCCTTCCCACGATATTCTAGGACAACTGGGTCGATACGATCACCCCTGGGGAAAAAAAACAAACAAACAAATAAACACGCACCCGTGATCTTTCTTCTGGCAAAAAATGCAAAATTCCAAATTTTTAGATAGGAGCTTGAAACCTCTACAGTAGGGTTCTCTGATACGCGGAATATGATATTGTGGATTTTCATTAAGGTTCTATAACTTTTAGGGGGTCTTTCCCCCTTTCTTCGAAAATCAGCCAAATTTTCTCAGGCGCCTAACTTTTGATGGGTAGGATTAAACTTGATGAAACTTATATATTTCAAATCAGCATTAAGATCTGATTCTTTTATGTATCTACTTGTATCAAAATACTGTTTTTTAGAGTTTCGGTTACCTTTGAGCCGGGTCGGTCCTTACTTACAGTTCGTTACCACGAACTGTTTGATATTTGATTTTTCAATAAAGTTGGGTTGTAGTTTTCAGAAATAAGAACATCCACGTTTAAAATACATCTGATTTTATTAATAATATTTGATTTTTTAATAAAGTTGGGTTTTAGTTTCAAGAAATATGAACATCCACGTTTAAAATACATCTGATTTTATTAATAATATTTGATTTTTGTAATAAAGTTGGGTTTTAGTTTTCAGAAATATGAACATCTGCATTTAACATACATCTGATTTTATTAATAAAATTTGATTTTTTATTAAAGTTGGGTTTTAGTTTCAAGAAATACGAAGATCCACTTTTAAAATACATGTGATTTTATTAATAATATTAGAAACACATACAAATACATAGATTCAAACATACACACCGACAAACACAGGCAGTGGAACAAGCAAACACTAGCCTAGACATACACGCAAAGAGAATAAGAGAAACAAAAAACACATACAAATATATAGATTCAGATATACAAACCGACAAAGACAGGCACAGGGACAAGCAAGAACCCACCCAGACACACGGATTTAGAGAGTGAGAGTCACATATAAACATAGATTCAGACATAGAAACCTACAAAGACGAGCACTTTGACATGCAAACACCCTCCCAGACACATAGGCAAAGAGAGTGAGAAATACATACAAATACATAGATTCAGACATAAAAACATACATAGACAGGCACTAGGACATGAAAACACCGATCTCAGACACAAAATCCATGATCCGTACCGACGTTCACCACAGCGGCCGTGCCCACCCCTGGGTGGGCACGGCCGCTGCACCATTGGAATGCTACAAGCTACGGCTACGCTAAAGCATTGGAAGTACTGATTAGATCAGCTAAGCCCCCCCTAAAATTCAGCTTATGGGTGCCAATGTTCAACACTGCCCCTGATTTTAGTTTTATCTTTATTTAATAACTCAAACTGTTCAATCTGCTGTGTAATTTTCGATTAATTGTAATTGTTATAATAAAAATAGACAAATTTCGAGGAAAAATGTTTTTTCTCCAATTTTTTCCGGGGGGCAGGGTTACAGAAAAACTTTAAATCGCATCAAAATTTGTTTATATTCAATTTCCCAGCGGTAGATCTGACTCTCTTTGACTCTCTTTGCCTGTGTTTGACTCTCTTTTCTCATTTGTTTCTGACCCTCTTTGCCTATGTGTCTGGGCGAGTATTTGCATTTCACAGTGCCTGTCTTTGTCGGTTTGTATGTCTGAATCTATGTTTTTGTATTTTACTCTCACTCTCTAAGTCTGTGTGTCTGGGTGGGTACTTTCATGTCCTTGTGCCTGTCTTTGTCGGTTTGTATATCTAAATCTATATATTTGTATATATTTTTTGTTTCTCTTATTCTCTTTTTATGTATATCTTGGTGGAGGTTTGCTTGTTCCACTGCCTGTCTTTGTCGGTTTGTATGTCTGAATCTATGTATTTGTATGTGTCTCTCACTCTCTTTGTCTGTTTCTCAGGGTTGGTGTTTGCAAGTCCCAGTGTTTTTCTTTGTTGGTTTGCATGTCTGAAGTGTCTGTCTTTCTCGGTTTGTATTTCTGAATCTATGTATGTGTATGTGTCTCTAATATTATTAATAAAATCACATGTATTTTAAACGTGGGTGTTCTTATTTCTGAAAACTAAAACTCAACTTTATTTTTTTAAATATTATTAATATAATCAGATTTATTTTAAACGTGGATGTTCGAATTTCTTGAAACTAACACCTAACTTTATAAAAAAATCAAATGTTATTAATAAAATTGTATGTATTTTAAACGTGGATATTCTCATTCTGAAAACTAAATTCCAACTTTATTAAAAAAAATCAAATATTATTACTAAAATCAGATGTATTTTAAACGGGGATGTTCATATTTCTGAAAAGTGAAACCCAACTTTATTAAAAAATATTATTAATAAAATCAGATATGTTTTTAACATGGATGTTCGTATTTCTTGAAACTAAAACTGAACTTTATTAAAAAATCAAATGTTATTAATAAAATCAGATGTATTTTAAACGTGGACGTTCTTTTTTCTGAAAACTAATACCCAACTTTATTAAGAAATCAAGTATTATTACTAAAATCAGATATATTTTAGATATGGATGTTCTTATTTCCGAAAACTAAAACCCAACTTTATTAAAAATCAAATATTAATAATAAAATCAGATGTATTTTTAACATGGATGTTCGTATTTCTTGAAACTAAAACTGAACTTTATTAAAAGATCAAATGTTATTAATAAAATCAGATGTATTTTAGACGTGGATGTTCTTATTTCCGAAAACTAAAACCCTAACCTTATTAAAAAAAAATCAAATACTATTAATGAAATCACATGTATTTTAAACGTGGACGTTCTTATTTCCGAAAACTAAAACCCTAACCTTATTAAAAAAAAATCAAATACTATTAATGAAATCACATGTATTTTAAACGTGGATGTTCCTATTTTTTGAAACTAAAACCCAACTCTAATAAAAATCAAATGTTAATAATAAAATCAGATGTATTTTAAACATGGTAGTTCATTTTTCTGAAAACTATAACCCAACTTTATTACAAAAATCAAATATTATTAATAAAATCGGATGTATTTTAAACGTGGATGTTCTTATTTCTGAAAACTAAAACCCAACTTTATTAAAAAATCAAATATTATTAATAAAATTAAATGTATTTTAAACATGGGTTTTCTTATCTCTTAAAACTAAAACCCAACATTATTAAAAAACAGAATTTTATTCATAAAATCAGATGTATTTTAAACGTAGATGTTTGTATTTCTTGAAACTAAAACACAACTTTATTAAAAAATCGAATGTTATTAATAAAATCAGATGTAGGGGATGTTCATATTTCTGAAATCTAAAACCCAATTTTACTAAAAAATCAAATATTATTTATAAAATCAGATCTATTTTAAACGTGGATGTTCATTGCTATTATTCTCCATGACCACACTGCCTTTTCTATGACGAAAACAATAAGAATTCCAAATAGGGATAGGTCCTTTTATTAGACAGTGAAACGAAAATATAAAACAAAGACTAAATATTTCGATGACACAGTCGGTCATCATCATCAGTAGAGCTACTCTAACTCTACTGTAACTCTACTGATGATGATGACCGACTGTGTCATCGAAATATTTAGTCTTTTTTTATATTTTCTTTTCACTGTCTAATAAAAGGACCTATCCCTATTTGGAATTCTTATTGTTTTCGTGGATGTTCATATTTCTGAAAACTAAAACCCAATTTTATTAAAAAATCAAAAATTATTAATAAAATCACCTATATTTTAAACGAAGGTGTTCATATTTCTATAAGCTAAATCCCAACTTTATTGAAAAATCGAATGTTATTAATAAAATCAGATGTATTTTAAACGTGGATGTTCATATTTCTGAAATCTAAAACCCAATTTTATTAAAAAATCAAATATTATTAATAAAATCACCTATATTTTAAACGAAGGTGTTCTTATTTCTGAAAATTAAAAACCCAACTTTATTAAAAAATCAAATGTTATTAATAAAATCAGATGTATTTTAAACATGGATGTTCATATTTCTGAAAACTAAAACCCAATTTTATTAAAAAATCAAATATTATTAATAAAATCACCTATATTTTAAACGAAGGTGTTCTTATTTCTGAAAACTAAAACTCAAATTTATTAAAAATGCAAATATTATTAAAAAAATCTGATGTATTTTAAACGGTGATGTTCGTATTTCTTGAAACTAAAACCCAACTTTATTAAAAAATCAAATGTTATCAATAAAATCAGATGTATTTTAAACGTGGATGTTCATATTTCTGAAGACTAAAACCCAACTTCATTAAAAATTCAAATATTATTAATAAAATCTGATGTATTGTAAACGGGAATGTTCGAATTTCTTGAAACTAAAACTCAAATTTATTAAAAAATCAAATGTTATTAATAAAGACAGATGTATTTTAGACGTGGATGTTCGTATTTCTTGAAACTAAAACCCAACTTTATTAAAAAAAAGTCAAATATTATTAATAAAATCAGATTATTTTAAATGGGGTTGTTCATATTTCTGACAACTAAAACCCAACTTTATTAAAAAAAATCAAATACTTTTAATAAAATCACATGTATTTTAAACGTGGGTGTTCTTATTTCTGAATACGAAAACCCAACTTTATTAAAAAATCTAGTACTATTAATAAAACCAGAGGTATGTTAAACGTGGATGTTGGTATTTTTTTAAACTGAAACTCAAATTTATTAAATAATCAAATATTATTAATAAAATCGGATGTATTTTAAACGTGGATGTTCTTATTTCTGAAAACTAAAACCCACTTTATTCAAAATCAAATATCATTGATAAAATTAGATGTATTTTAAACGTGGATGTTCTTATTTCTGAATATTAAAACCAAATTTATTAAAAAAATTCAAATATTATTAATAAAATCAGATGTATTTTAAACACGGATGTTCTTATTTCTGAAAACTATAACCCAAATTTATTAAAAAATCAAATATTATTAATAAAATCAGATGTATTTTAAACAAGGATGTTCATATTTCTGAAAACTAAAACCCAACTTTATTAAAGAAATCAAATATTATTAATAAATCCGGTGTATGTTAAATAGGGTTGTTCATATTTCTGGAAACTAAAACCCAACTTTATTAAAAAAAATCAAATATTATTAATAAAATCACATGCAATTTAAACGTGGGTGTTCTTACTTCTGAAAACTAAAACCCAACTTTATTAAAAAATCTAGTACTATTAATAAAACCAGATGTATTTTAAACGTGGATGTTCGTATTTCTTGAAACTAAAACCCATCTTTATTACAAATCAAATATTAATAATAAAATCGGATGTATTTTAAACGTGGATGTTCTTATTTCTGAAAACTAAGACCCAACTTTATTCAACATCAAATATTATGAATAATATCAGATGTATTTTAAACGTGAATGTTCTTATTTCTGAAAATTAAAACCCAACTTTATTAAAAAAAAAAAAATATTATTAATAAAATCAGATGTAATTTAGACGTGGATGTTTGTATTTCTGAAAACTAAAAGGAACTTTATTAAAAAATCAAATGTTATTAATAAAATCAGATGTATTTTAAACGCGGACGTTCTTGTTTCTGAAAACTATAATCCAACTTTATTAAAAAATTAAAAAATATTAATAAAAACAGATATATTTTAAACGTGGATGTTCATATTTCTGAAAACTGAAACTCAATTTTATTAGAAAATATCAAATATTATTAATAAAATCAAACGTATTTTCAAAAACAAAAACCCAAACCATACTTAAAAAATCAAATATTTTTAATAAAATCACATGTATTTCAAACGTGGATGTTCGCATTTCTTGAAATGAAAGCCCAACTTTATTTAAAAAAATCAAATATTATTAATAAAATTAGATGTATTTTAAATGGGGTTGTTCTTATTTCTGAAAACTAAAACCCAAATTTATTAAAAACGCAAATATTATTAATAAAATCTGATGCATTTTAAACGGGGATGTTCGTATTTCTAGAAACTAAAACCCAACTTTATTAAAAAAATCAAACGTTATTAATAAAATCACATATATTTTAAATGTGGGTGTTCTTATTTCTGAAAACTAAAACCCAACTTTATTAAACAATCTAGTACTATTAATAAAATCAGATGTATTTTAAACGTGAATGTTCGTATTTCTTGAAACTAAAACCCAACTTTATTAAAAAAATCAAATATTATTAATAAAATCATATGTATTTTAAACGTGAATGTTTGTATTTCTTGAAACTAAAACGCAAGTTTATCTAAAAAATCAAATATTATTAATAAAATCAGATGTATTTTAAACGGGGATGTTCATATTTCTGAAAACTAAAACCCAGCTTTATTAAAAAAATCAAATAATATTAATAAAATCACATGTATTTTAAACGTGGATGTTCTTATTTCTGAAAAGTAAACCCAACTTTATTAATAAATCAAATGTTATTAATAAAATCAGATATATTTTAAACGTGGACGTTCATATTTCTCAAAACTAAAACCCAACTTTATTGAAAAACAAATATTATTAATAAAATCAGATGTATTTTAAACGGGGATGTTCATATTTCTGAAAACTAAAACCCAGCTTTATTAATAAAATTCAAATATTATTAATAAAATCACATGTATTTTAAACGTGGGTGTTCTTATTTCTGAATATTAAAACCCAACTTTATTAAAAAATTGAGTATTATTAATAAAACCAGAGGTATGTTAAACGTGGATGTTTGTATTTTTTAAACTAAAACCCAACTTTATTAAATAATCAAATATTATTAATAAAATCGTATGTATTTTAAACGTGGATGTTCTTATTTCTGAAAACTAAAACCCACTTTATTCAAAATCAAATATCATTAATAAACTTAGATGTATTTTAAACGTGGATGTTCTTATTTCTGAATATTAAAACCAACTTTATTTAAAAAAATCAAGTATTATTAATAAAATCAGATGTATTTTAAACACGGATGTTCTTATTTCTGAAAACTATAACCCAAATTTATTAAAAAATCAAATATTATTAATAAAATCAGATGTGTTTTAAACAAGGATGTTCATATTTCTGAAAACTAAAACCCAACTTTATTAAAAAAATCAAATATTATTAATAAAATCAGATGTATTTTAAACGGGGATGTTCATATTTCTGAAAACTAAAACCCAACTTTATTAAAGAAATCAAATATTATTAATAAATCAGATATATGTTAAATAGGGTTGTTCATATTTCTGAAAACTAAAATACAACTTTATTAAAAAAATCCAATATTATTAATAAAATCACATGTAATTTAAACGTGGGTGTTCTTATTTCTGAAAACTAAAACCCAACTTTATTAAAAAATGTAGTATTATTAATAAAACCAGATGTATTTGAAACGTGGATGTTCGTATTTCTTGAAACTAAAACCCATCTTTATTACAAATCAAATATTAATAATAAAATCGGATGTATTTTAAACGTGGATGTTCTTATTTCTGAAAACTAAGACCCAACTTTATTCAACATCAAATATTATGAATAATATCAGATGTATTTGAAACGTGAATGTTCTTATTTCTGAAAATTAAAACCCAACTTTATTAAAAAAAATAAAATATTATTAATAAAACCAGATGTATTTTAAACGTGGACGTTATTATTCATGAAAACTAAAACCCAACTTTATAACAAAAATCAAGTATCATTAATAAAATCAGATGTATTTTAGACGTGGATGTTTGTATTTCTGAAAACTAAAAGGAACTTTATTTAAAAATCAAATGTTATTAATAAAATCAGATGTATTTTAAACGCGGACGTTCTTGTTTCTGAAAACTATAATCCAACTTTATTAAAAAATTAAAAAATATTAATAAAAACAGATATATTTTAAACGTGGATGTTCATATTTCTGAAAACTGAAACTCAATTTTATTAGAAAATATCAAATATTATTAATAAAATCAAACGTATTTTAAACGTGGACGTTTGTGTCTCTTGAAACTATAACCCAATTTTATTAGAAAATCAAATGTTATTAATAAAATTAGATGTATTTTAAACGTGGGTGTTCTTATTTCTGAAAATTAAAACCCAACTTTATTAAAAAATCTGGTATTATTAATAAAATCAGATGTATTTTAGACTTTGATGTTCTTATTTCCGAAAACTAAAACCCAAACCTTATTAAAAAAAATCAAGTATTATTAATAAAATCACATTTATTTTAAACGTGGCTGTTCTTATTTCTGAAAATTAAACCCAACTTTATTAAAAAATCAAATGTTGTCAATAAAATCACATGTATTTTAAACGTGGGTGTTCTTATTTCTGAAAATTAAAACCCAACTTTATTAAAAAATCTGGTATTATTAATAAAATCAGAGGTATTTTAAACGTGGATGTTCGCATTTCTTGAAACTTAAACCCAACTTTATTAAAAAAATCAAAAATTATTAATAAAATCAGATGCATTTTAAACGGGGATCTTCATACTTCTGAAACCTAAAACCCAACTTTATTAAAAAAAATCAAATATTATTAATAAAATTAGATGTATTTTAAATGGGGTTGTTCTTATTTCTGAAAACTAAAACCCAAATTTATTAAAAAAATCAAATATTATTAATAAATTCACATGTATTTTAAATGGGGTTGTTCTTATTTCTGAAAACTAAAACCCAAATTTATTAAAAAAATCTAGTATTATTAATAAAATTAGATTTATTTTAAACGTGGATGTTCGCATTTCTTGAAACTAAAACCCAATTTTATTAAAAAATCAAATATTATTAATAAAATCGGATGTATTTTAGACGTGTATCTTCTTGTTTCTGAAAACTAAAACCCAACTTTATTAAAAAATCAACCGTTATTAATAAAATCACATGTATTTTAAACGTGGGTGTTCATATTTCTGAAAACTAAAACCCAACTTTATTGAAAAATAGAATATTATTAATAAAGTTAGATGTTTTTTAAACATGAATGTTCTTATTTCTGAAAACTTAAACCCAACTTTTTTAGAAAATTGAATATTATTCATAAAACCAGATGTATTTTAAACGTGGGCGCTTTTTTTCTGGAAACTAAAACCTAACTTTATTCAAAAATTAAGTATTTTTAATATAATCAGATGTGTTTTAGACGTGGATGTTCTTATTTTCAAAAACTAAAACCCAAACCATACTTAAAAAATCAAATATTTTTAATAAAATTACATGTATTTCAAACGTGGATGTTCGCATTTCTTGAAATGAAAGCCCAACTTTATTAAAAAATCAAATGTTATTAATAAAATCAGCTGTATTTTAAACTTGGATGTTCATATTTCTGAAAACTAATACCCAAATTTATTAAAAACGCAAATATTATTAATAAAATCTGATGCATTTTAAACGGGGATGTTCGTATTTCTAGAAACTAAAACCCAACTTTATTAAAAAAATTCAAATGTTATTAATAAAATCAGATGTATTTTAAACGTGGATGTTCTTATTTCTGAAAACTAAAACCCAACTTTATTAAAAAATCTAGTATTATTAATAAAATTAGATTTATTTTAGACGTGGATGTTCGTATTTTTTGAAACTAAAACCCAACTTTATTTAAAAAAAAATCAAATATTATTAATAAAATCATATGTATTTTAAACGTGAATGTTTGTATTTCTTGAAACTAAAACGCAAGTTTATTTAAAAAATCAAATATTATTAATAAAATCAGCTGTATTTTAAACTTGGATGTTCATATTTCTGAAAACTAATACCCAAATTTATTAAAAACGCAAATATTATTAATAAAATCAGATGTATTTTAAACGTGGATTTTCATATTTCTGACAACTAAAACCCAACTTTATTGAAAAATAGAATTTTATTAATAAAGTTAGATGTATTTTAAACATGAATGTTCTTATTTCCGAAAACTTAAACCCAACTTTTTTTTAGAAAATCGAATATTATTAATAAAACCAGATGTATTTTACCCGTGGACTATTTTTTTCTGGAAACTAAAACCTAACTTTATTCAAAAATTAAGTATTATTAATATAATCAGATGTGTTTTAGACGTGGATGTTCTTATTTTCGAAAACTAAAACCCAAACCACACTTAAAAAAATTCAAATATTTTTAATAAAATCACATATATCTTAAACGTGGATGTTTGCATTTCTTGAAACTAAAACCCAACTTTATTAAAAAAAATCAAATTTTATTAATAAAATCAGCTGTATATTAAACGTGGATGTTCATATTTCTGAAAACTAATATCCAACTTTATTAAAATCGCAAATATTATTAATAAAATCTGACGTACTTTAAACGGGGATGTTCGTATTTCTGGAAACTAAAACCCAACTTTATTAAAAAATCAAATGTTATTAATAAAATCACATGTATTTTAAACGTGGGTGTTCTTATTTCTGAAAACTTAAACCCAACTTTTTTAAAAAATCTAGTATTATTAATAAAATCAGTCCTATTTTAGACGTGGATGTTCGTATTTCTTGAAACTAAAACCCAACTTTATTAAAAAAAAATCAAATATTATTAATAAAATCATATGTATTTTAAACCTGAATGTTTGTATTTCTTGAAACTAAAACCCAACTTTATTTAAAAAATCAAATATTATTAATAAAATCAGATGAATTTTAAACGGGGATTTTCATATTTCTGAAAACTAAAACCCAGCTTTATTAATAAAAATCAAATACTATTAATACAATTAGATGTATTTTTAAACGGCATGTTTATTTTTCTGAAAACTTAAACCCAACTTTATTAAAAAAATTAAATATTATTAATAAAATCAGATTTATGTTAAATGGGGTTGTTCATATTTCTGAAAACTAAAACCGAACTTTATTTAAAAAATCAAATATTATTAATAAAATCACATGTAATTTAAACGTGGGTTTTTGTTTCTGAAAACTAAAACCCAACTTTATTAAAAAAGCTAGTATTATTAATAAAACCAGGTGTATTTTAAACGTGGATGTTCGTATTTCTTGAAACTAAGAGCCAACTTTATTGAAAATCAAATATTATTAATAAAATCAGATGTATTTTAAACGTGGATGTTCTTATTTCTGAAAATTAAAACCCAACTTTATTGAAAATCAAATATTATTAATAAAATCAGATGTATTTTAAACGTGGATGTTCTTATTTCTGAAAATTAAAACCCAACTTTATTAAAACAAAATCAAATATTATTAATAAAATCAGATGTATTTTAAACATGGATGTTCTTATTACTGTAAACTAAAACCAAACCTTATTAAAATAGTGACGAAGACCACACTGCCTTTCCATAAAAAACAACAAAAGTACGAAGAACAATAGGGAAATCTTTTTGCAAGACAGTGGAGATAATTTGAATGAATATTTTGGTCCTATGTCCAAGGGCCGTCCTCAGAAAGACAAAAATATATGAAAGAAAAAGACTCACAACAACATGCAACCAATAAAACCAAAAATTTTTCAAAGCAGTCCTAGCATCCTTACTTCTGCAAAGTTCAGCCAGGACTCTCAGCGTCCTGGTTGAACTTCGCTGAAGTAAGGATGCTAGGACTACTTTGAAAATTTTTTTATTTTTGGTTTTATTGGTTGCATGTTGGTGTAAGTCTTATTTCTTTCATAAATTTTTGTCTTGCTGAGCACTTATTATAAATAAAAATAATATTATTAATAAAACCAGATGTATTTTAAACGTGGACGTTATTATTCCTGAAAACTAAAACCCATCTTTATAACAAAAATCAAGTATTATTAATAAAATAAGATGTATTTTAGACGTGAATGTTCGTATTTCTGAAAACTAAAACCTAACTTTATTAAAAAATCAAATGGTAATAATAAAATCAGATGTATTTTAAACGCGGACGTTCTTGTTTCCAGAAACTATAACCCAACTTTATTAAAAAATTAATTAATATTAATAAAATTATATGTATTTGAAACGTGGATGTTCATATTTCGGAAAACTAAAACTCAACTTTGTTAAAAAATCAAATATTATCAATAAAATAAAATTGTTTTTAACGTGGACGTTCATATTTCTTGAAACTATAACCCACTTTTATTAGATAATGTTATTAATAAATGTTATTAATAAAATTAGATGTATTTTAAACTTGGATGTTCTTATATCTGAAAACTGAAACCCAATTTTATTAGAAAATCAAGTATTATTAATTAAATCAGATGTATTTTAGACGTTGATGTTCTTATTTCCGAAAACTAAAACCCAAACCTTATTAAAAAAAATCAAATATTATTAATAAAATCACATTTATTTTAAACGTGAATGTTCTTATTTCTGAAAATTAAACCCAACTTTATTAAAAAATCAGATGATATTAATAATATCACATGTATTTTAAACGTGGGTGTTCTTATTTCTGAAAAATTAAACCCAACTTTACTAAAAAGCTAGTATTATTAATAAAATCAGATGTATTTTAGACGTGGATTTTCGTATTTCTTGAAACTAAAACACAACTTTATTAAAAAAAAGTCAAATATTATTAATAAAATCAGATGTATTTTAAATGGGGATGTTCGTATTTCTGAAAATTAAAACCAAACTTTATTAAAAAAAATCAAATATTATTAATAAAATCAGATTATTTTAAACTGGGATGTTCATATTTCTGACAACTAAAACCCAACTTTATTAAAAAATCAAATACTATTAATAAAATCACATGTATTTTAAACGTGGATGTTCTTATTTCTGAAAACTAAAACCCAACTTTATTAAAAAATCAAGTATTATTAACAAAACCAGAGGTACGTTAAATTTGGATGTTTGTATTTCTTGAAACTAAAACCCAACTTTATTTAAAAAATCAAATATTATTAATAAAATCAGATGTATTTTAAACGTGGATGTTCTTATTTCTGAAAATTAAAACCCACTTTATTCAAAATCAAATATTATTAATAAAGTTAGATGTATTTTAAACGTGGATGTTCTTATTTCTGAAAACTAAAACCCAACTTTATTAAAAAAAATCAAATATTATTAATAAAATCAGATGTATTTTAAACATGGATGTTCTTATTTCTTAAAACTATAACCCAACTTTATTAAAAAATGAAATATTATTAATAAAACCAGATGTATTTTAGACTTGGATGTTCGTATTTCTGAAAAATAAAACCTAACTTTATTAAAAAATCGAATATTATTAACAAAATCACATGTATTTTAAACGTGGGTGTTCTTATTTCTGAAAACTTAAACCCAACTTTTTTAAAAAATCTAGTATTATTAATAAAATCAGTCCTATTTTAGACGTGGATGTTCGTATTTCTTGAAACTAAAACCCAACTTTATTAAAAAATCAAATATTATTAATAAAATCATATGTATTTTAAACCTGAATGTTTGTATTTCTTGAAACTAAAACCCAACTTTATTTAAAAAATCAAATATTATTAATAAAATCAGATGAATTTTAAACGGGGATTTTCATATTTCTGAAAACTAAAACCCAGCTTTATTAATAAAAATCAAATATTATTAATACAATTAGATGTATTTTTAAACGGCATGTTTATTTTTCTGAAAACTTAAACCCAACTTTATTAAAAAAATTAAATATTATTAATAAAATCAGATTTATGTTAAATGGGGTTGTTCATATTTCTGAAAACTAAAACCGAACTTTATTTAAAAAATCAAATATTATTAATAAAATCACATGTAATTTAAACGTGGGTTTTTATTTCTGAAAACTAAAACCCAACTTTATTAAAAAAGCTAGTATTATTAATAAAACCAGGTGTATTTTAAACGTGGATGTTCGTATTTCTTGAAACTAAAACCCAACTTTATTACAAACCAAATATTATTAATAAAATCGGATTTATTTTAAACGTGGATGTTCTTATTTCTGAAAACTAAGAGCCAACTTTATTGAAAATCAAATATTATTAATAAAATCAGATGTATTTTAAACGTGGATGTTCTTATTTCTGAAATTAAAACCCAACTTTATTAAAACAAAATCAAATATTATTAATAAAATCAGATGTATTTTAAACATGGATGTTCTTATTATTGTAAACTAAAACCCAACCTTATTAAAATAGTGACGAAGACCACACTGCCTTTCCATAAAAAACAACAAAAGTACGAAGAACAATAGGGAAATCTTTTTGCAAGACAGTGGAGATAATTTGAATGAATATTTCGGTCCTATGTCCAAGGGCCGTCCTCAGCAAGACAAAAATATATGAAAGAAAAAGACTCACAACAACATGCAACCAATAAAACCAAAAATTTTTCAAAGCAGTCCTAGCATCCTTACTTCTGCAAAGTTCAGCCAGGACTCTCAGCGTCCTGGTTGAACTTCGCTGAAGTAAGGATGCTAGGACTACTTTGAAATTTTTTTTATTTTTGGTTTTATTGGTTGCATGTTGGTGTAAGTCTTATTTATTTCATAAATTTTGTCTTGCTGAGCACTTATTATAAATAAAAATAATATTATTAATAAAACCAGATGTATTTTAAACTTGGACGTTATTATTCCTGAAAACTAAAACCCATCTTTATAACAAAAATCAAGTATTATTAATAAAATCAGATGTATTTTAGACGTGGATGTTCGTATTTCTGAAAACTAAAACCTAACTTTATTAAAAAATCAAATGGTAATAATAAAATCAGATGTATTTTAAACGCGGACGTTCTTGTTTCCAGAAACTATAACCCAACTTTATTAAAAAATTAATTAATATTAATAAAATTATATGTATTTGAAACGTGGATGTTCATATTTCGGAAAACTAAAACTCAACTTTGTTAAAAAATCAAATATTATCAATAAAATAAAATTGTTTTTAACGTGGACGTTCATATTTCTTGAAACTATAACCCACTTTTATTAGATAATGTTATTAATAAATGTTATTAATAAAATTAGATGTATTTTAAACTTGGATGTTCTTATATCTGAAAACTGAAACCCAATTTTATTAGAAAATCAAGTATTATTAATTAAATCAGATGTATTTTAGACGTTGATGTTCTTATTTCCGAAAACTAAAACCCAAACCTTATTAAAAAAAATCAAATATTATTAATAAAATCACATTTATTTTAAACGTGAATGTTCTTATTTCTAAAAATTAAACCCAACTTTATTAAAAAATCAGATGATATTAATAATATCACATGTATTTTAAACGTGGGTGTTCTTATTTCTGAAAAATTAAACCCAACTTTACTAAAAAGCTAGTATTATTAATAAAATCAGATGTATTTTAGACCTGGATTTTCGTATTTCTTGAAACTAAAACCCAACTTTATTAAAAAAAAGTCAAATATTATTAATAAAATCAGATGCATTTTAAGCGGGGATGTTCATATTTCTAAAAACTAAAACCCAACTTTATTAAAAAAATCAAATATTATTAATAGTGTATTTTAAACGTGGATGTTCTTATTTCTGAAAACTAAAACCCAACTTTATTAAAAAATCAAGTATTATTAACAAAACCAGAGGTACGTTAAATTTGGATTTTTGTATTTTTTGAAACTAAAACCCAACTTTATTTAAAAAATCAAATATTATTAATAAAATCAGATGTATTTTAAACGTGGATGTTCTTATTTCTGAAAACTAAAACCCACTTTATTCA
Organism: Artemia sinica; assembly: GCA_027921565.1. Taxonomy (NCBI): domain Eukaryota; kingdom Metazoa; phylum Arthropoda; class Branchiopoda; order Anostraca; family Artemiidae; genus Artemia; species Artemia sinica. Next base: position 66,527,798 of record CM051266.1, on the reverse strand, counting down.
AAATCAAATATTATTAATAAAGTTAGATGTATTTTAAACGTGGATGTTCTTATTTCTGAAAATTAAAACCCAACTTTATTAAAAAAAATCAAATATTATTAATAAAATCAGATGTATTTTAAACATGGATGTTCTTATTTCTTAAAACTATAACCCAACTTTATTAAAAAATCAAATATTATTAATAAAACCAGATGTATTTTAGACTTGGATGTTCGTATTTCTGAAAAATAAAACCTAACTTTTTTAAAAAATCGAATATTATTAACAAAATCAGATGTATTTTAAACGTGGATGTTCATATTTCTGAAAACTAAAACCCAACTTTATTAAAAAAATCAAATATTATTAATAAAATCAAATGTATTTTAATCGTGGACCTTGAAACTATAACCCAATTTTATTGGAAAATCAAATGTTATTAATAAAATTAGATGTATTTTAAACCTGGATGTTCTTATTTCTGAAAACTGAAACCCAACTTTATTAAAAAATGAAGTGTTATTAGTAAAATCAGATGTATTTTAGACGTTAATGTTCTTATTTCCAAAAACTAAAACCCAAACCTTATTAAAAAAAATCAAATATTATTAATAAAATCACATGTATTTTAAACGTGGATGATCTTATTTCTGAAAATTAAACCCAACTTTATTAATAAATCAAATGTTATTAATAAAATCAGATATATTTTAAACGTGGACGTTCATATTTCTGAAAACTAAAACCCAACTTTATTAAAAAATCAAATATTATTAATAAAATCCGATGTATTTTAAACGGGGATGTTCATATTTCTGAAAACTAAAACCAAATTTTATTAAAAAATCAAATATTATTAGTAAACTCACATTCATTTTAAACGTGGGTGTTCTTATTTCTGAAAACTAAAACCCAACTCTATTAAAAAACCAAATATTATTAATAAAATCAGATGTATTTTAAACGTGGATGTTCTTATTTCCAAAAACTTAGACCGGACCCTTATTACATAAAAATCAAATATTATTAATAAAATCATATGTATTTTAAGAAAGCTAGAACTGCAGCTAAGAATATTAGTGAAAAAGCTTTATGTTTAATAGAAAGGAGAAAGGACTTGTACAAGAATTATCTGAGTGATAGATCGCATGAAAACAAAAGAAATGTAAAGAAAGTGGAGAAAGCATTGAAATATGAACTAAGGAGGTGTGAAGTGGGGGCCATGGATAAAATTGCCGAGGATTTAAAAGATGCAGCTAGACGGCATAATAGTAAAATATTGTACTGGCACATTAACAAATTGAGAGGTAGTAGTCAATCCGGACTTGTCCCAGTTAAAGATAGGAATGGGGTGGCAATTAGCGATAAGGAAAAAGCTAAAGCGAGATGGGCCGAACATTTTGAGAACTTGCTTAACCGAGATAGAGTTGCATGAAAATATATAGAGGAAAATGAAAAAGTTTGTGATACCTTGGATGTGAAGGAAGATTTGTTTTGTGAGGAGGAATTAGCAACAGTACTAAAAGGATTAAAGAATAATAAGGCTCCAGGTGCTGATAGGGTAGTAAATGAGTTTCTTAAATATGGTGGCTCTGAGGTTAGAAATAAGTTATTGAAGATTATGAATATGATTTTTGAAAAAGGGGAAGTACCTAACGATTTTAGGAAAACCTTAATTAAGCCACTTTATAAGAAAGGTGATAAAAGTGAGTGTGATAATTATCGAGGCATTAGTCTGGTCTCTGTAGGTAGCAAATTGCTTAGTAATATGATACTTTTTAGACTGAGAGATGCTATAGACAAAGTTTTAAGAGAAGAGCAGTGCGGTTTTAGAAAAGGTAGAGGATGTGTTGACCAAATTTTCACTCTTAGGTTAATAATTGAGAAGTGCCTAAGTTTTCAAACACCTTTGGTCCTCAGTTTTATAGACTATGAGCAAGCGTTCGATTCTGTTGATAGAGGAGCTTTAGTAAAGCTTTTATCCTTGTATTGTATACCAGACAAATACATTAAAGTGATTAGTGCTATGTACGAGAATAACACTGCTGCGGTTAAGGTAGGAAATGAGGTTAGCAGCTGGTTTTGTATTAAATCAGGAGTTAAGCAGGGCTGTGTTCTATCCCCCTTTATATGGATTATTTTGATGGACTTTGTTTTAAGGAGCACAGGAAAGGCAATGGGAGACCACGGAATCAAATGGGGAGGAAAAAGTCTCCTAGACTTGGATTATGCTGATGATTTAAGCATCCTAGATGAAAGTGTGAGCAAAATGAATGAAGTTTTAGAGGTTTTGCGAGTTCAGGGTGCTAGTATTGGTTTGAAAATTAATGTTAGGAAGACTAAGTCACTAAGGCTAGGAATAAGTGAAGATGAAAAGGTGACGTTGGGTAATGAAAAGATTGATCAGGTGGGCAGCTTCACTTACCTTGGTAGTATTATTAGTAAAGATGGTGGGAGCAGTGAAGATGTTAAAAATAGAATAGCCAAGGCTCAGGGTGTTTTTTCACAGTTAAAAAAAGTCTGGGAGAATAGGAAGATAAGTCTGCAAACCAAGATTAGAATCTTAGAAGCTACAGTGATGACAGTGGTCAAATATGGCTCTGAAGCATGGACGCTCCGAAAAGCGGATGAAGATTTGCTAGATGTTTTCCAGAGAAATTGCTTAAGGATTGTTCTGGGTATCCGGCTGACTGACCGTATTTAAAACAATAGGCTATACGAAAAATGTGGTTCAATACCGCTTTCTAGGTCTATAATGAAAGAAAGGTTGAGGTGGTTAGGGCATGTTGTGCGGATGAAGGATGACAGATTGCCAAAGATTGTTCTTTTCGGCCAACCATCTAGGGCTAAACGGAAAGCAGGTCTTCCACGTCTGAGGTGGGAGGACGTCATAAAGAAAGATTTAAAGGAAATGGGAACTTCGTGGGCGGGTGTAAAAAGGGAGGCTTTGAATAGATTGGGGTGGAGGAGGAGCGTGCGTAGCTGTGTTGGCCTCAGGCGGCTTGGTGCTGCGATGAGTTGTTAGTAGTAGTAGTAGTAGTATATGTATTTTAAACGTGGATGTTCCAGTTTCTGTTAACTGAAAACTCTCTCTATCTATGTGTCTGGACGAGATGTTTGCTTGGCAGTGGAAATTTTTCAGAAAAAAATTTAGCTCATCTCTCTCAGACTTTGGTAAAAGTTCTGTTTACCTATCTCATTTTCTAATATATCTGCCATGAGCGTGTTAGTAGCAGTATCTATATTTCTGAAAATTCCTTTGCTTACAACTCCAACTTTCTTATAGATATTCTAAATGGAATATTAACATAAAAATATATTACATACATTATTATACATTATTAATGTCATTGAACAGCTTTGGACATTTTGAATCTGTCCCATAAAATACTTCATCATGTTTTCTCTTGACACGGTAGCTATTGTCTTCTCTTTCTTCGTAATCAGCAGAATAATCATTATTCTATTTTGAGTCATACATACTTTTTACTGGGGTATAATTTTCCAAGTCCAAAAAATTCTGTCCAAAAAAAGTGCTACTACAAACATTATTTTTCTAATATAAAAGGTCACGACAGAAATATCTATTTCATTCTCATTTTGAATTTGAAAAATATTAAATGTGAATTTTTTATGTTTTAAGTATGTTTCATGTAAAAAAAATTAAAAAAATTACCATATTAAAAAAATAAAAAAAAATTAAAAAAAATAATTTTAAAAAAGTATAAAAAATGGGGGGAGGGGGCCCTAAAAGTTGGAGAAAGGGGGCCCCTGAGTGGTTGGGGAGAGGGAGCCCTTAGAGGCTGGGGTCCTTGGTGGTTAGGGTCATTGGTGGTTGCGGTCCTTGATGGTTCAAATCCATAGCCATCTCACTAGGTGATTTCTAAGGATTTCTAAGGATTGTTCTGATTTTCTATATTGAAATTCTTTTCTTGGCATCTACATCTCTATTACTTTCAATTTTTTAGCATACTCCAATGCTAAACAATATTTTATATCGCCCACATCCCTCATTATGTACATGTCTATTATAGTAACCACATCCAAGAAGTGAGAACTAGGTCATGTGATCTTTTCTTGGCAACTACGACCCTATTACTTTCAACTTTTTAGCATACTCCAATGCTAAACAATATTTTATATCACCCACATCCCACATTATTTACTTGTCTATTATAGCGACCATATCCGAGAAATGAGAGCTAAGTCAAGTCACGTGATCTTTTCTTGGTGCCCACGGCTCTATTACTTTCAATTTTTTAGCATACTTCAATGCTAAACAATATTTTACATCACTCACATCCCATATTATGTACTTGTCTATTATAACAACCACAGCCAAGAAGTAAAGCTAGGTCAAGTCACAAGGTCATCTTGGCGCCTACGACGCTATTAGTTTCCACTTTTTAGCATATTCCAATGTAAAACAATATTTTATATCGCTCAATCCCATATTGTGTACTTGTCTATTATAAAGAACGCAGCGATGAAGTAAAGCTAGGTCAAGTCACATGCCTCAGTCTGTGTCGCGTAAATAATCCCCTAAAATGTCTCAAACTGTTTTGCCCAAATAATCCCCTAAAATGTCAATTAATCCCTGACGGTTCCTTTGTTCTGGCAACTGTGAGCTGATACATTTAAATTCCCAGGAATATGGCTCAGTAATATATTTAATCTCTATTAATATCCTTGTATTTCGTTTGAATTTCTGAAAATTATCCATCATGTCTGGTTACACTATTATGGCTTCGAAATAATAATAATTCCAGAATTTATCTCTTATCCTAAAGGAAATGAAACCTTATTAGAATAGAATTTCTATCTCTTTAGAGACCATGCTAATAATTCCTAGAAGTCTGGTCTGATGTCACTTAGCTTAGTATTTCTAGCTCTCTGATTGACTGTGACGTCACTACGTATCATATGTTAAGAAGGGTTCCAACTCATATTGAGGAAAAAATACAAAAAAGGATTTTCCTTAGATAATTCAGATCCCACCGAAACAGAAAAATGACTATATTACTAAGCAGCATTGAAGAAACTTTTATTTAAACCATAATACCGTATCCGTCTGAGCAAGGGAAAAAGAGGGTCTCTTCTAGCTCTTGGGAGGGATAATTGGAATATGTAAGTATTTGTAGACTAAAATTTATAAGCCAGGGGTGGAAGACATGTATCTAAAAGCAAACAAATTCAAAACTACACTAACAATAAAATGCGTCACTTTCTCGCCACTTTTTCTGGAAAACACTACCTTTTTGACGACTATAAGTTCCATATTACTTAATTTGTCAGCTAAACGTAACACTTTTCTGTTGCTGTACAACGGTCTTGTTTCTGTGGTTGGTCAATTGGTGGTTTGGGGATTGACGTAAAACTAACACTGGGTATACAATTTTTTGATTCGTCTTGTGATTTTTTTCAGTTCAGTTTTGGGATGCTGTCAATGTTACCGTTTACGTTCCAACGGGCTATATTATTGAGTCATCTAAGACACTTTTTGCACTTAGTACAGCTCTTTTGTCAAGTGTCTAGACAAAGTCAAAGGATTTAGTCTCTTGTGTGTGATCCTAGGAGATTTTAATTTTGACGTCATAAACTTTATTCTTTTGAGCTATTCTTGTTCTAGTGTTGGCTATGATGTGCTATGATAGTGTTGGCTATGAGTGTTTGGACGATGGTTAAAAAAGGGGAGAAAAGTATTAATGCAGAAAAATATGAATTACACTTTTTTATATAATTTAGGTTGCGTTCCCAATCTAGATAATATTATTTATAATCTATATTTGGTTCTTTCGATAATTAAAATATTGGATTCATGTTGTACTTCAGACACCTTACCCAATCTAGATAATATTATTTATAATTTATATTTGCTTGTTTTCGATAATTAAAATAGTAGATTCATGTTATGCTTCAGACACCTTACCACATCTAGATAATATTATTTATACTTGATATTTGGTTGTTTCGATACTAAAAATATTAGATTCAAGTTATACTTCAGACACCTTACCCAATCTAGATAATATTATTTATAATTGATATTTGGTTGTTTAGATAATTAGAATATTAGATTCAAGTTATACTTCAGACACCTTACCCAATCTAGATAATATTATTTATAATTGATATTTGGTTGTTTCGATAATTAAAATATTAGATTCAAGTTATACTACAGACACCTTACCCTATCTAGATAATATTATTTATAATTGATATTTGGTTGTTACGATAATTAAAATATTTGATTCAAGTTACACTTCAGACACCTTACCCATTTGGTTGTCTCGATAACTAAAATATTAGATTCAAGTTATGCTTCAGACACCTTACCCAATCTAGATAATATTATTTATACTTGATATTTGGTTGTTTCGATACTAAAAATATTAGATTCAAGTTATACTTCAGACACCTTACCCAATCTAGATAATATTATTTACAACTGATATTTGGTTGTTTCGATAATTAGAATATTAGATTCAAGTTATACTTCAGACACCTTACCCAATCTAGATAATATTATTTACAACTGATATTTGGTTGTTTCGATAATTAAAATATTAGGTTCAAGTTATATTTCAGACACCTTACCTGAACTTTTTAAAATTATGACTGATGTGAACCACTCTCCCTCAATTCATAGCCAGAAAAAGTCTTCCGTTGTCACTACTACTGACTGGCAATGTGTTTTGCTTGACTTATTTAGGTATACTTACGATGTTATTTTAGGGACAACTCGCATCCCCTTTGATCTATTCACTGAAAGTTCGGGAAAATTTGAGATACTTGCGAATCCACTTAAATGTCTATTGAAGTGAATTAGTGTCTGCTCTGCATAAGGCTGAGAAAGGTATATGTGGCAACAAGTAAGATTAAATCTGGTACTGAAGTACCAGGATTTCCTTCAAATGTTTATCTACAAAAGCCTTGCAATTCAGCAAAACTAGGGCTTTTGGCTTTGGAGGTGCCATTGTGGTATCATGTATGGACTCAACAAGCTATAGTATTCATTGACAAATGATGTGTGAGGGTTTCATCAGAATTTGTCGACTGTTTCTACTGTATCTTGGGTTGATTATTAGGAAGATAGATTCTCGGATCCTGTTTTACAGTTGCTAGACAGTTACCCGTCGAATCTGAATAGTTTTGTTTTTAGATGCAATTCAGCTAAATGTTTGTGATTTATTTCAGCTAAAAATATATCTTTAGGTAGTTAAATGATTGTGAAACCTTAATCAATCAATGTAAGAATGTAATTAAAATTATTATTTTCCTTTTTATACTGTTGCATATCAACTAAATCAGCTTGCCACTGTTCATCAATACTATGTATATAAACTCACCTTCTTTCAAATGTGTGATAAGAGGTGTGATAATTTCCTATGTAAATCATCAATCCCTGAAAAATTAGCGTAATTTAATTCTTAAAGCTTGTCTTCGATTTGCTTATACCTCGTATAATGAAGAGTGTTTCAATTATTTTCTAAGTCATTATTTTAATGCTTCTAGAGAAAATTGTCCAATAACTGTTTCATCAAATCCTGCAACAATGAGATTCGTTATATTATTAAAACATAATTATAAATTTAAAGTTAATAGTGATTTAAGTATTATTTTAGGATTTGAAAATGATGTTAAATTATCAGATAAAATTAATGAAGGTACAAAAGTTCCAAATATTACAAGAAATGTTGATAAAGTCCAAGTCCATTGTTCATTAGTTGATAGTTCAATCGTTAATGGAGCTAGATCTGATGTAATATGGACATTTGCGCCCAATACTGAACCAGGTTGTTTAATTGTAGAAATTCCTAAAGAAAGACAATATCTCCTGATAAATCGAAAAAGGTTTATTAATTCTTTGAAAATGACAATTACAGATCAATTAGGTAGACTTATCGATTTTAATGGTGAGAATGTTGGTTATGTATTGGATTTGAAAATGAAATTAAAAAAGTTTTAGTTAATGATTTTCTCTTATAAAATTTTTACTATAATAAATGTTTATTAATAAAAAACAATTGCTATACACAAGACAATACGGTAGAGGTATTGGCAGTTTCTTTCAGAATATAGCTAACTCGGAATTATTCTTAGGTCATTCAGCCGGGTACCCAGAACAATCCTTAAGCAATTTCTCTGGAAAACCTCTAGAAAAACTTCATCCACTTTTCGGAGCGTCAATGCTTCAGAGCCATATTTGACCACTGTCATCACTGTAGCTTCTAATATTCTAATCTTGGTTTGCAGACTTATATTCCTATTCTTCCAGACTTTTTTTAACTGTGAAAAAACACCCTGAGCCTTGGCTATTCTATATTTAACATCTTCACTTCTCCCACCATCTTTACTAATAATACTACCAAGGTAAGTGAAGCTGCCCACCTGATCAATCTTTTCATTACCCAACGTCACCTTTTCATCTTCACTTATTTCTAGACTTAGTGACTTAGTCTTCCTAACATTAATTTTCAAACCAATTCTAGCACCCTGAACTTGTAAAACCTCCAAAACTTCATTCATTTTGCTCACACTTTCATCTAGGATGCTTAAATCATCAGCATAATCCAAGTCCAGGAGACTTTTTCCTCCCCATTTGATTCCGTGGTCTCCCATTGCCTTTCCTGTGCTCCTTAAAACGAAGTCCATCAAAATAATCCATACAAAGGGAGATAGAACACAACCCTGCTTAACTCCTGATTTAATACAAAACCAGCTGCTAACCTCATTTCCTACCTTAACCGCAGCAGTGTTATTCTCGTACATAGCACTAATCACTTTAATGTATTTGTCTGGTATACCATACAAGGCTATAATGAAAGAAAGGTCGAGGTGGCCTTGGCACGTTGTGCGGATGAAGGATGACATATTGCCGAAGATTGTCCTTTTCGGCCAACCATCTAGGGCTAAACGGAAAGCAGGTCATCCCCGTCTGGGGTGGGAGGACGTCATAAAGAAAGATTTAAAGGAAATGGGAACTTCGTGGGCGGGTGTAAAAAGGGAGGCTTTGAATAGATTGGGTCGGAGGAGGAGCGTGCGTTGCTGTGTTGGCCTCAGGTGGCTTGGTGCTGCGGTGAGTTGTTAGTTGTAGTAGTAGTAGGAATTATTCAAGAATTCCCTGAAAAATATAAAAGATGGAGCTTTATCAGTGTATAATAATATGATTAAACCTCGATTAGAGCTAGTAAAAAATAGAGGTATTGAATATGGTAAAGAATTCATCGATTTAAATAGAAAAGAATTAGATGATGTATTTAAAAATAGGAAATCGATGAAAGAAGCTATTGGAAATAATAAAAGGTATATAGATAGAAGAGGTCGAGATCTCTTAAATACGTTGATTACAGGTAAGGGATTCAAAATTTTAAAATGAAAAATTATTTAATAAATTTCTTCTCTATATAAATGGAGGTTGTTAATGAAGTTGTTGCTCCTTATTGGCAAATATTTGAAAAGCCTATTGTTGATGATTCGACAACGAAATATGAATTTAAAGAAATTAGAGAAACAAATGTTAATGTTTCAAAATTAGATAATTTTGAATTTACAATAAAAGATTTAGAATCTTGGATCCTTCCTAGTGATAGCTATCTTCATACAAAAATAAAAATATCGCGAGAGGATGGAAGATTATGGATTCTGTAGATAAGGCTACTTTAACAAATAATGGGTTTAATCTGTTTAAAAATGCTGAATATATCATTAATGGTAAAAAATTGAATCTATTGATTATGTTGGTATATCGACAACCGTTAAAAATCTATTAGAATATCCTGATGATTATTCGAGAAGCGCATCAACAAATATGTTTTGGTATAAAGATAAAACGCAAACAAATGATTCATTTACAGAAGAAAGTGAGTTTGTAAGTACTTCTACAACTGCAAAAGCAGGTGAAAGTCCAACAATTAAAACAAAGAAAAATGATAAATTTAATAGCGGTTTATTAAAAAGATATAATAAAACAAAAGAAAGTCATGTAGTTAGTATGTAATTACCATTATCAAGATCATTTGGATTTTGTCAAGACATTAATCGTGTGTTTAGAGGTGTTACACATAAAATTGCGTTGAAAAGGAGTAGTAACAATAATATGATTATAAAAAAGGGTCCTCAAAATTTTAAAGTAGATATAATGTATTTATCTTGGATTCTACCAGTATTAAATCCTAGTTTATTCGTTAGAAATGAGTTAGAAGGTAAATTAGTTAAAAATAGTTCATTTTAATTAAGATGGGAAGCGTGTAATACTTATAAAAGTGATAATAGAAATGACAACGAATTGACATGGAGAGTCGTCAGTGAAAGATGCAATACAACAAAAATTGTTGTAATATTACAGAAAACAGAAAAAAAGTAATGCTTTACAAAATAATATGGCATTTGATCATATTAATATTGAAAAAATTGAAGTGAGATTGAATGGCTATAAATATCCCCAAGAAGAATTAAAATGTGATTTTAGTAATGATAATGAGGATTATTCTAATGCTTATCAAAGATTTTTACATTTAGGATACAAACATCGAAACGTTGATAGTGGAACTATTGTTAGCTATAATGACTTTAAAATATCCATTATTTTGTTTCGACGTTTCAAAACATGAACCTAATATTTATGCATCTGGATCAAATGTTGATATAGAAATTAAACTTGTGTTAGATCAAGAGCCTGCTGATTCATACAACATTTACTGCGTTATATTTTCAGATAGAAAAGCAAACATGGATGTCATTGATCATAAATTATTTGTTAATCTATAAATTAAATTCGATTCAAAAAATTTGTTTAATAAAATAATTTACAAATAAATGGAGAAACTTTTAAGAGAAATGAAAGTGGAAAATAAATACAATCGAACCGTTAAGAAAGAAGACTTAGACATTGGAATAGAATACACAATTAAAGCAATGAAAAACGTAGTAACTAAATATGGTAATAAACATGCTATTATTATTAATTTTGAGGGTGAAATGGTTGAAATCTTTGCACCAAAACGATTTGATTCTAAAGCAGCTGATTTTGAAAAGAAATTTAAAAAAATAGAAAAAGATAAAGGTATGATTTTAAAGGTTATTGAAAGAAAAGGGAAAGATAATAATAATTATGTAGATATTGATATTGAACTTAATTAGTAGTATATCAAACAATCTAATAAATATTAAATTATTACATTTTATCAGTAGTATAAGAAGAATGAAATTTTTTTTCAAATTACATCAAAAATTCTTATTTCAGAAGACCTTTTTTGATGTTAAAGGTCATGATGGGAAATTGTTAAAATGTTGCAGATTTTCATTTAAAATGGGTTGAATTCAACTGAAAAAGGGGGTAAATTGAAGGGATGAGATAGGTGAGGCAGCTCCTATATTTCTTACACTACTTATTGCCCTTTCAATTTCTTATTGAAGGGATAGTTGTATAACTTCAGAATAGGCTCAATCTTTTTCCCGGAAAAAGACTATTACAATATAAAACGAACAGAAATTAATCAAAAAACTTTTTGCACAAAATAAGTTTATGAAAAAAAAGTAAAGGGCTCCGTTAAACCTAAAATGAACAAAAATAGAATCAAATAATTTACTAAGCCTACAACTACCACAAATTAGTATCAATAAATAAATGAAACCCGAAACAAACAGAAATTAAAATAAGTCAAACTCAAAACTAGCAGAAACTAATCTGAGTAGGGTTCTAAACCCTATGCTTGGGCAACAAGAAGGGAACGTGACTTTATAGATATTGAAAAGGTATTCCACTTTCTCCTGGATTTTTTATCTCTCACAAAGGAGCCATTTCTCAGGAATATCGTAACTAGCAAGATTGATAGTGAGTAGGTGGACGTACACGAGGCTATACCAATAGGTTTGAAAATCCTTAATAATATGACTGGAAAAGACGTAATCATTTACACTTTCAAGGAGAAAGTAACTGCTATTACTATGAAAGTGCAAAGTAACCTCAAATCAGCAGCAGAACTGCCTACTGTTGACCGTGCTTTGATAATTCAAAAGCTGTTCACTGTTGCGAAGAATTCATATGAAGAACTCGAGATGTTTTTCAAGTGCGAATTCTGCTTCCCGCCACCTTCGTTATTTTAGCCGAATGGTCTCCTTCGGCTGGCAGACAAACCAGCGCTTGCCAATGCAATCTGGCACGAAGTTAAAGGTCTGCAACCAAAGAAAGATTTTGTGCTTAAAAGTTTGGAAGAACCTCAGCATGTACTAGATGGTAGGGCCCTTCAACATCGTTAGCTTTGGGAGAAATGCACCACGTAAGCAGGTATCTGCACCAAATACTTCGACTATATGAAGCGATGATAAGGATGCATTTTCATAGCGTTTGACGGATATTTATCTGGACCCTCAATCAAAGTAGTTACGCATTGGAGAAGGTTCAGGTCTAGAAGCTGTCCTAAGATCAGCTTTCACCCGCAGATGCCTTGTTTAGTAAAAAACAGTTTATTTCCTTGGAAACTTTGCTTCTAAGGAAGCTTCTTTGAAACTTTGCTACTGAGCTGGAGGAAAGATGGAAATACATTGACGACTTGTCCTTAACGGAAATCGTATCTAAGGATTCGAAGAGCAATGCTGCTGGTTTCATCGACCAAGTTACCTCAGAGGTGGTTGAACTAAACATGGTCGTGAATAAAGACAAATGCTCGGTCACGACATTTTCTTTTCTTCAGAATACTCAACCGTCTTTCGAACCTCCTATCGATTCCGAGATAATAAGCCATAAAATAACTTTACTTGGTGTGGTGATTTCTTTTGACCTCTCATGGCAGGAGAAAACAAAGACAATTGTAAAAAAAGCTAATGGCGCAATCCAAATGCTAAAAACACTGAAAAAATTTCGAGTTCCTAAGGACAAGCTGAAACTAATATTTTACACTTTCATCCGCCCCTTAGTTGCATATGCTTGTCCGGTTTGGCACTTTGCCCTTACCCAGGATGAAACTGATAAAATAGAACGAGTTCAGAAGAGATCACTGCAGATCATTTATGGCGGTTCCCCTCTACCTTACTCCTTTTACCTCAAGGAATTTAAACTTGAATCCCTTTCTTCCCGCCGAGAAAAATTATGCCAATGATTTTGCTCCTCCCTCCTTCAACATCCCATCTACCGATCATTCCTTCCCCCGCCTTTTGTCCCTATAAGATTTTGTCCCCCCAGGGAAGTGGCTGAGAAGGTTCCTAAACTAGTCCCTGTCCACTGTAACACCATGCGCTGCAGTTAAAGCTTTGTGCCAAGCTTTTTAAAATAACCATCGATTCCCTGGTCCATAGATGGTTCAAAGGGGGAGGAAGGGGAACCCTGCTATTATATATAGTAATATCTGTTCTTTTGAATGAGGATTAATTATTCATTCTGAATACTGTTTCTCTTAACATTTATTTAATCATTTAGTATGTGTGGTTTTTATGTTTGATAATATTTTCACTGAGTAAGTTATTCTGTCCTTTTTGGATTTCATTTATTCATTCATAATTCATTTTATAGATTTTATAGATTAATAGTTATTTATTTTTTTTTTCATTTTAAGCTTATGTTAATTTACGAATTTATTTCTGCTAGTCGTAATTTAAATTTAGCTGTTTACTCTTTTTTAGGAAAAACTGTTGTCAAACTAATCTATGTTCACTTTTTAGTTAGCACGGATCTATTTTCGGTTTAGATATTTCTATATTTTTTCGATATTTATATTTTGATTTGCATTTTTCTGTTCAAAAATTTAAATATTGGACTGTAATAAAATTTTGGAAGAAACCTGACCATTTAATATAATGTCTGATCAACTATGATTGGTTTTCTATAATTTTTTTAAATAATATTTGTACGTTTGAATATTTGGGTGATTGAGATGGAATATTTTCGATAAGAATGTCTCTTCTATAGGACTGAACCCATTTTAAGACTTATCCTGCAGGTGCCGTTGAGTACACGGTTATCTTAATCCATTATTTTGATAAAAGAATCTTTTATTGCATTTTTTGAAAGTCTTTTTTTTGGAAATAGAATAGGCCGGAATCATTTGTACAATTATTTCAGCTTTTTGGCCTTCAGACAAACAGGACGTTACCAGTCAGTACAATCAGACTTGTCTCCTTAATTTCTGGCGCCAATGGAGACTGTCTTGCATCAGAAAGTATCAATCTAGATTTTGTATAAACAGAGGGGCTATATGGATTTTGATAACCCCTAAGGGCATTCAATGCTTTAAATATTACAATTTATTTTCTTGTGAAATTTGAACGTATTCCAGAGGAAAATAAGGCATGTATTTTTTTCACATATGTTATTTAGCAAATGTACTGGTCTTTTCAACTCGCTATTTATTCCCATTACTTTTGATATTTCAATCATATTACTTACTTAAAAAACTTTCCTCTCTCAAACATAGCCTAAAGCATAAGCCTAGTAAAATGGTAGCCTGTCAGATTAACAGAATCTAAAGCGTAACATTCATGAAATATACATTTACCCAGTAAAATTATCAAGCAGCTCTTGACTTGGCCCAATAGTAAGCCTGAATCTAAAAATTGAGTTTTGAGAACAATACGATACCCCAATTGAATTGATGCTGATTTTATTGCTTATTCCAAATCCGTAAAGTGTACGGCAACCTTTACGTCACAGCAAATAATTTGATCGAATATCAAGGGAATAAACTTGGTTAATGAAACTGTCGTTAAAATGTCGTTTTGAAATAATGTCGTAATGAAACTGTCGTTAAAACTGTCGTTAAAATTGTAGTAAATCTTTAATTATCAGAATATTGCGTATGATCAAAAACTACTTATGCTTCAAAATGCGCTTCAACGAGTGGACAGAAAAAGACCCTACCAAGAGAAACCATTCAGCGTAAGTATTATTGACCAAAAGCAAACATCTCAAAATCTTGGGATATCACAACCTTCAACAATAACCCCAAGAAAAAAAGAAATTTGACATTGATCAAAATTTTGTCTAGCATTTGGCATTTATTACCCCAATCATATCTTTAGCAAAGCAAAACACTCTTGACTTATCTCAAGAAAATTGAACAAATGAAATTTATGGTAAAAGGAATGAGGTTATAATTTATGAAAACACTTACAATCTAGTCGATTTGATATCGGATTTGGTTACTAATTGTACAAGATTTTGTCCTTTGAAAACAAATCTTCTAAAATTTTAAACTCATCAACCTTTTCGAAAAGATTTATTGTCTATGAACAAATTTTAAAACGGTTTATGAAGCACAATCAAACTTCACAAGAAAAGAAGCAGGTAAAGGTTTTAAATTACTTTTAGAAAATAATAGGACACCTAGCACCAATCATAGATATAATGACCTTATAAATGATTTGACGACAATACATGGAGGTAGGAACTAGAAAAAGCATGTTGATAAGACATTTAGCTCACCACCATTATCACTAATGAGCATGAAAAAGGGTGCTGGGTGCACCAGTACGAGTTTGAGTTCATAATGGTTGAAGTTTTGAAACGTGCTTATGAAACTATTGTTGAAGCGGAGAGTTTTAGTTCCCCTGGCATACTTTTTCAAGTGATGGCACTTCAAACATGTCTTGTACGAAAGTAGCCTATCTAAAGAATAAACCAAGTTAGACTCTTAATCGACATAACAGGGTTCGTCGTAGTCATTATCGAAAAACTCAGGCGCCGTACCCCTACCAACAATGCAAGAAGATCTTTTGACTCTAGATGAGATTTTAACTCGTCACAATAGACCGTAAAAGTACATTTTGCTTGCAATCAGTGTCTTTAGTCGCTATACATATGTTGTTCCACGACACTCAAAGAGAGGTGACGAAGCTGGAAAAGCACGAGAAACTATTCTTGGGAGAGATTACTAGGGAAAAAATAAAAAGATCGCAGGAGTTGATTTTATAATCCGCATGTAAAGAATTTCATTTCAGAAATATAATAATATGCTCTACCATAGTCATGGTCCAATAATGACTGCATTGGCCGGACAATTGAGCAGAATCATTTGCCTTCTCACTTCAAGATATTGTATATCGAACACTGCTACTTTTATTCTTGATCTGTGTAAAATAATTGGAATTCACAATCAACTTCCCCCCATTGCTTTCCATAAACCCTAGTTCTCTTGAAGTTCATTGTGCTAAAGATGACAGAACACTTGACTTTTTTCTTTAATTAAATAAAAAAAAATAAGTTTTTCAACTGGAAGTAAGAAGCAACATAAAAACTCAAAATGAACAGAAATTATTACGTATTTGAGGGGATTTGCCCTCTCATCAATACCTTGCTCGCTTATTCTGATGTCACCTTTTCAATATAAAGAAGAATTGTCTGTCGATGATACAGTTCATATATATGCCTCATCTATAGTTATAACATATTTTCACCATCAACTTCGAGGGTAAGTGTGAAGTTGCTCCGTCGATTGTACTATCAAGAATACATATATCTTGAGAAAAGGATGAACGTATGATAAAAAGTTAGACCTCATTATTGGCAATACCCTAGGGATACACGAGTACAATAGTTTGAATCCAGTGAACACCCTTTTATCACTATATCATACAAAGAATTTGCTAGTATGAATGATTAGTGTCGTGCAACCAATAGAAAAGTTTCCACTTGTAAGAATGGTTCCTTCTATTTGAACTATTCAATGGAACATGGAACGATTTACATTTGCTCTCCCATTGAGAATGAGAAGATTATTCTCAAATCTAAACGATAACCTGAGAGAACTAATTGGTTATAAAGACAATATAATCAAAGACAGAAATTTAAGTAGCAGCTGTGGGATAGACCATGTCCTTATTTCAGACTATTCACCCTGATTCTCCTCAGACTGTTGCCTTTTTTTTGCGGTTTAGTCGTTGAGACCTTGGGTGTTGGAAATACCAACGTTACTCTCCTATGAGTTCTTGAACAGAAAATCACTCAAGAACCTATTCATCACCATAATATAGGGCAATTCCATTATATCCCTGTAAATACTTCATGATTGGAAGTCTTTCAGTTAACATTAAGAACAGAAATAGGTGATCCCTTAGTAATGACAAACTATTTGGCTGTGACAAAAACTCATTTTCGACCCATTGAAGATGTCCAATAGAAAACTTATATTCATTTGTCCTGATATACATTTCTATTTTGGTTCTCTTAGACCACAAACATTGAGTTAAGTATTGGACTATTACAGTGGTCGTTCGTCAGTGTCAGGCTACGATATTGGAAGTTGGTTTGCTAGGCAGTATCTGTCTGCACTATCCTTGGCTAAAGAAATCATTTTGCCGGCTTCCACGGCTGTGCAACCTGCATGGAATATATAGTCTACACTTTTTATCGTATTCATCTGCAATAGTGCAGTTATCACTGGACGAACAACTGTGCAGGTGTACAAACGTAGAGGACAAGTGTCGTATGTTTGTTTTTATCAGTGATCGAGTAACCACTGAAAACGTTCACCTATTGGTTTCCTAGAGAGAGGGAGAGGAGTAAACGAGTGATAACCAGCTAGAATTTTTATCCAGTAAAGAGTCTTTCATGATATAAAAACATATTTATTTTTAAAAATTGTAATAATAGAATAGCATGTACATTTCGCACTTTTTTCACATGGTGATTCAAGTTGTTGTCTTCAATATAATTCACAACATATTTAATCCGTCTTGTAGTCCAGGTCTGTGCATTATATAGTTGTGTTGCAAAACATAACTATTCCCCAAACTTGAATACGCTCGATCATGTCACATATCTACCAAACATCTGATCCCACTCGAGAATCATCCGATAACCCTATCAATTTCTACTACAACTTCGAGGACTCTTCTCATAGTATCACTGCTGACCACACTATCAAGTTCCAATATTTTAGAACCTCTAAATTCAATAGTAAAATATGTTTTCTCAAAAAAAGCTTGAAGAAAAACTATTTTCATAACGTTATCGCTCTGAATTTCACTTCTCTACTTATATAAAATACATACAAAATTGTACCTTATATCCATTTACTCTAGTTTCTGCAATGATAATCAATATATTTACTGCAAGTATTTCTATACATTGGTGCTTGTATTGATGTAGATATAACAAAAAGGTTTTAAATTTACATAGAAACCTGTCCTACTGCATAGTAACACCAGCCAGAAATGTCTCCGCCGTTAAACTGCTAAAGAGGGAAAGATTAGTGGCTATG
Organism: Artemia sinica; assembly: GCA_027921565.1. NCBI lineage: Eukaryota > Metazoa > Arthropoda > Branchiopoda > Anostraca > Artemiidae > Artemia > Artemia sinica. The sequence goes on along the minus strand of CM051266.1, from coordinate 66,509,622 downwards.
GGTCTGATCTTACCTTTGTAGGAATAAATACTACTAACACCTCATTAATGAAGCATCAGTGACTAACGACAGATTCACAATTAATTTTAACGACAGTTTCATTAACCAAGTTGATGCCATTGATATTCGATCAAATTATTTGCCGTGACGTAAAGGTTCATCCACAAAGCGTCACTCAACCGTATCAATTTTTTTCATTATAACTCCATAACATAGAGTTATATTTTCTGAGGATATCAGTAAAAACAATCCCCTATAACTATCCTCACGCAGTTGCTCTGAAAAATATTCAACATACCTTCATTACAACTAAATCCAGAAATTTTGGCAGCTATTACAGAAAAAAAGTGTTTTTGCCTCGGTTATTCTACTACATATATGCTCACTGCTAGCCTAATATTGAAAATCTGTTGATATATTTTGATTTCCTAGGAGAAAGGATTGAGCAAAAAAAATTCTTTAGAAGTCATCAAATTGGCACTTGGCTTCAGTTGATACCACGGATTCATCAGCTTGAAAGAGATGCATAATAATTTTTAGTGGATTACCTAGAAATGGCAGTAGCGGGAATTTTAAGGGTAAGTCTACTCCCTTTTTTTTAATAGAGAAGAAAACATTGAAAACAAAATGGGTCTATGGCCATTACGAAGAAAAAATGATAATTAAAAGATGAATATTTTGGCAGTAACTAAAAAGGCGTCTTTACTGGTAAGAACTTTTTAAGGTACAACGAAATAAAAAATGAAAGGAAAGAATAATTTTCCTTTTAAGAAGAAAAAGGGGAAAAAAGAAGAAAACAACTTTTTTATTCGAATAAAGAAGAAAAAGAATTTTCCCATTTATTCTTTTTACCTTTGCTTCTTTTCACTCCTTCCTATTGTATAAGATATTCCGGATTTTAGATGTTAGAGCTATTTAAAAAGGGCACTAGAAATTTTAACGAGACCTCTCTCGATACTCTATGACCATTATTTCAATACTATCGCTCCGGGGAAAAACAAATAAACACGCATCTGTGATCTTTCTTCTTGAAAAAAATCAAAAATTCTACATTTTCATAGAGAAATTTTTTCAGTGAAGTTTCTGGATAATCTGAATCCAATCCTGTGAATTTCGATGAGATTGCTTGACTTTAGGGGTTTTTACCCTCTTTTTCGAAAATCAGGCAAATCTTCCCAGGCTCGTAGCCTTTCTTGGGTAACACTAAACTTAATAAGTCTTATATATTTGGAATCAGCATATTAAGCCAATTCCCTTTGATGTATCTACTGATATCAAAATTACATTTCATTAGAGTTTCACTTACTGTTGAGCCGCGTAAATCCTTACTTACAGTTCGTTACCATGAACTTTTTAATATCCTTCTGGTTGTTAAGCTTTTTGGTAAGTTTGGCTTCAGATCTTTTATTATGAAAAAAACAAATTTTACAAACTGAAAGTAAGGAGTATTATTAAAATTTAAAACAATTTTTAATTATTCTGTATACGAAGGGTGCTGCCCCCTTCATATACAGAATACGAAAATCGAAAAAGAAGGGTAATGAGAAGGGCTGACCACTTCTCAATACCCTTCTTTTTAAGCTTAGGTTCAACTTCTTGTCCCTATTCTTTAAGAGCAACTCCTGAAACACAAGGATTAATTAATTAGAATCAGAGGTTTTTGAAAAGTGTTAAAAACATGGTTTTTATTTTTCAATCTGTTACGACAATACCTGCGACTCATAAAGGTGAGCTCATTTGAAATCACCTCCGGGGATATATTACTAGTTATAATTCACGATTAATCAATTCTTCCTGTGTTATTGACAAAACTATGTCCTTCCTCTTCAAACCATATTCAAAAACCACCCAAAGTCACCACCGCACACCTCAAAACAACATCGTTACATATGAAATTGATCCGATCAACAATGAAGGTACGCCCCTTGTTGAATCCTATAAAATTGTTGAACAATTTCAGAGTTCTTCTGCACGAGTTAAGGGAAATAGCTTTTTATTTTATTCAGATGGAGTTATATTAGTCAGATAAACATGCAACAAGCGTAAGATGGAAGCTTTCATAGAGGTGATTGGTGAAACCCTATATTAGATGCTTAATGATAACTCTAACTCAGATTAAGTCATTGAACAGGGATACACTGGGATTGAATCATTATATTTCCAGCTTATTGAACGCACGTTTTATCTCATCAAAATTTATAGTCATTTTTAGGAGCCCAGACACAAGTAAAAATATTATGACCAATCCAGTCACTCTCTTACATACATTTAGAGGGGAAATAACAGATATTCAGTATATTCAACTTTTTGAATCCGTTGATGATTTTTCTTCTATAGAAAGATAAACCTTTGTCAACTTTGGACACATATAATAGACGTAGCCGGAAAATTTTACATATAAAAAGTTTAGATTTACTTACATTTACATTTAAAAAAGCACTTTGTGGTAAAAAGGAATAGAGCAGGAACTCCCAAAAGAAATAAATATCAACGGAACCTGTCAGCTACTAAAGGTGTGAAGGGTCTAAATTTTAATACAGGCTAAGAGTCTTTTACATATGCAATATTTATGGCGTGGGAATATTTTGTTGCAAAACAATGCTTCAAAAACAAAATAAGAAAAAATTAAGCATGAAGGAGGTCCTAGTTGTTTTGAGATGCTCAGAAGACGAATATCTGGTTTAATTTAGGGAAATAACGATGTTGGAGAAAGCAGACGGGCATTTATAGATTTCACACTACAGTATGATGTTGAATTCGAAAAAAAGTGACCGAAAAGATACGAAAGGGGATCTATACTCTTTCAGGGGGTCATCATTTGATAATGTTACAGATTAGTTCTCTCTTTTATATTAACCAGCCAAAGAGAGAAAAAGCTTCGGCCACTTACCGATCACAGACATCTGGTTTCTGCTATCTCAGTGCAGAGATACTAACTTCATGCCGTAAGATTGCTCTACTTATTTAGGACAAAGAGTGGTAGCGTGATAACTGAAACGTTTGGTAAGAATCGGTACTCAATATCCAGTGACAACTAATATTTATTATTAAATAAAATAAAATGAGAAAATGTTGCAATTCTTTTCATTATAAACTCTTCTAATAGATCTCTTCAGGGTTGGCTAATCATATGTTTCGTGTGTGTCCGTTGTTCAGGAAATTTCCTCTATAGCCCGTGTCGTTCAACGAAAATAAGGGATTATTTCAATTTTAAGGCTATCGAATACTTCTAATTGAAAGCGCTACACTTGAATGACTAAGCAAGGCTTGAGTATTTAGATCCTTTGGTTCAAAATATTGTGTCTCTGGTGAGCCAAAAACTAGGAATAACCGTACTTGATTAGATATCAATTTATTTGTTTAACCTAAACCAAGATATCCTAAATTTATATGTGGTAAAAGAGATTAGTGTTCCTTGGAATTTTGATAAACTTTAACTTCAGCAGGGAATACTATTAATTGAACCTATCATGACACAAAGGACTTGAAATTCTTAGTTTGAAAATAGAGTTCCCCTTTCTCCCTAACTTATCTGTATTCACATCGCGGTTGCCTTTGTAATACACAAGGGGGAGTAATGTTAGTATCCGATAGCTCCAATTTTCTTATATATAACTTATTTATAAATGCCAGGCTAATTGCATGGGTTACTAGGCTGAAAAAGGGAAGCACAAGAGCTCTCCTAACGTTGACTTCTTGGTTATGGTTTTTTTCCCTCAGTAGGGAGGCCCTTTCGACTCGTGACAGTACATAATTTATTCAAGGATTATTGATCCACAACGGGGGACAAATTTCTGAACAATTGATTGCATAATCGACTAGGACATAATTGTATAATCGACATTGCATAAGTCAAGTAGAAAACTGCCTTCGGTAGTGATTTCCCAATAGGTTGCATATTGATTTAGTGAGATTAGTGCAATACTCTCAGCTAATGGGTCGGCAAATGTACACTCTAAACACACACTCCCCGTACGTACTACACTCATATCCTGGGTGCCAGACAAATCCAATACAATGATACCATGTGTTTTAGCAAACATTTCTTCAGTTATACCATTTTCAAATAGTTGGGAATCATGATCTAGGGTTTGCATGGTCAACTCATAAAATGTTCTATAGGATTTATCAAAGGATAGATTGTAGAGTGGGATGCCGTTTACTTTGCAGACAAGAGATGAAATCCCAAACATTTCAAATTTATGTGGGCATCCAGTCCACGATCCTATTACACTAGCGCTTTTTACAAATGCCAAAGCAAGTTTTGACGGAATTTCGCCATTGATAAAGGATGAGTCGGTGAAGGTGCGTGACCCCGTGGCAATATGAAGTTGGTTAGTGATTGTATGAGGAACAAGTAGTTTAATATTATTTCCACTGGCTCTCAGTTTTTTCCACTGCCAAAGCAACAGAACTCATAACTTGTTGTTTACGTACATGTAGTATTGCCGAAGTGAGGGAGAGAGCTACATCAGGATTGGCCGCAAGTTCTTTTCTCAATATGAAATTGGATGGTGCAAGCGTCAATTTTATATCCACTTTAATATTGGGTGGTAGCCATTCGGGTATATTAAATATTTCATGATATATTTTTCCAACTAGATGTAATTCACTAGTTGTGGCATTTTTAAGTGCATCTGTAATATAAGTATTAGTAATATATTCATATCCATTGGAGGTGCCTCTCAATTCCTTGTATGACTTGGGTGTCATCAGCATGAATTGCATATAGCTTGTATAATTTGAGAGATTGTTGCCTGTGCTCACCAGCGTGCCATTGATGTAGACACTGATTTGACGAACTAAATTATGTAATATACAATTTTCATAAAATATTCCATCGGCAAGAATTGGCAATGTATTATCGAATTTCCGGACGTTCATTCGTAAATCTATAAATGTCGAAGACATTTCCATAAAGTAGTCTTCATTGGAATAAATTTGAAAGTGTATATTATCTGAGAGGGGTTGTTGAGGATAAAATCGTTCATAGTATCCATGTTTTACACTCACATCAACATTTTCTATATTGAATAGATTCAATGAGGAGGTGATTGAAGGGTGAGAATCCTTATGCGGTAGGTATGACATCTTAGGAAAAGAAATCTAGTTTTGATCTAACAATTCTCTTCCTGGGGCTTCTTCTTCTACTGTTTACTGTACGTGTCGGCGTTTTCCTTCTTTTCTTTGACAGGGGTGATGTCTTTCGTTTCTGACCTGAGTAGAGACTGATGAGTGATGCATTGCTTCTCGACCTTTTAAAACCTTTTCCATTTTGTTTTAATCTCTTGCCAAGGGTGCACGCACTGGACCTAAGATTTTCCGAAGCACTTTTTTTTAAATCCTTGCCAGAGCCCGAATCGTATAGTGTAGAGGATGCAAAATCTGTCGCAGCCGGTACAATATATTTTCTAGCCAGAGGTAGTGCAGAGCGAAACAGCTTAGCAAACCAACTTCCAAGACCGTAGCCAGACATTGACGAGCGACCTTTGTAATAGTCCATTCCATTGCCCTGTTGTCTTGGGCCAAGAGTATTAATATAGCAGTCAATATCAGGACAAATGAGTACAACTTTTCTATTAGACATCTTGTTGTTGTTGAACGATTGGTCGAAAATGGCATGTAATCACAGCCAAACCTTTTGATATTGCTAGAGGATCACCTAATTCAGTTCTTAGTTTTAACTGACGAGTTCCAAATAGGAAGTGTTTAAAGGAATATACTGAAGATGCTTTATAGTGTAGTGGTGAATATGTTCTTGATTGGTTTTTCGTTCAAGAACTCGTAGGGGGGGGAATATTGCTATTGCCAACCCGGGATGTTTCAACAAATGAAGCGTAGAGAAATATACAAGTGTCCGTGGAGAAGGCAGGTGGTTAGTCAGCAAAAATGAAATTAGTGTTTCCAGCACTTTTACCGTTGATAATATTGAGCTTAAAGCCAAGAACATCCTTTAGATTATCATTGAGAATAACCATTTCATCAGCAATAGGTTAACTAATATAGATCTTGCCCTTCTCCTTTGAATAGTTGAAATGAAAAGCTCCTTTTTTACGTGCGGAAATTCTTTTATTAATAGAACGGCATAAATCATTCATACAGGTGAGTTCTTCATAAGGTAATTCAATATATGTATAATTCATCCAATTGATCTTTTGAATTTGTTCTTGATCACCTGAGGGTGGTGGCCAACCATAGGGTCTAATTTTTATATCATACACACGATCCTTTCTCAGAATATCATATGTATTTTTGAGAATACTGTCGACAAGAGCCACTTCATACGCGCTATCGAATTTGATGGTGGGATAGAGTTTCGTCCAAAAATCACTTGTTCTATTCAAATAATTGTAGAGAGGATAAGAAACATAAGACATGAAAGTCACATAAAAATCATTGGGCATTGTCAATATCTTCAGCACTGACCCAAAATCAAAATCAGAGTTGTATCCTAGACAGCGAACAAGCAACTGTCTCTTGCCCCTACAAGTACGACTCTTTAATATGTTTTCAATTTGATAAATGTCACTAGTGTTTCTAACTTTTTGCAGTTCATATTCATAAAAACACCGAGAATCTCATCAGCTTTGGTGTCTCGCAGTCGATATGTCGTGGGTGTAGTGTCTAGGATTTTGGAAACTTTAAATAGTTCAGTGCTTCATAAATAATTCCCCTTTTCAAAATATTGGTGGTTCTATTAATTCGAACAGTATCACCAACATTGAATTTCTTTTTTTTCTTCTTCTCATTGCCATTGGAATATTGCTTTAGAAAAGCATCAAATGTATTTTCACTGCAATGAACGTTCCGAGGGCTTGAGTTGGACAATGATCGATGAGGTCCATGGTTGTATATTTCCATGATTTAATCTAAATCATGAATAAAAGCAGGTGTATTTTTCAGTGTCCAATATCTTTCTTATCAATCGTTCAGCCAATGCAGCCTTTATCAGGCTGTGACTAAGATAAGGTGTTGTATTATATTTCAATAGAACCTTTTGCACATGAGGATTAACAAATTCACTACCGCGATCCGATTGAATTTTTCTATAGCAATCCTGTTCAAGAATACTTTCTAAAGCAAGAGCAATTTCAACACCTCTCTTTGATTGCAATGGAACTGCATAGGCATAGCGACTAAAGAAACTGATTGCCACTAGAATATATTTATAGGGTGCATTGTGACGCCGTTGAATCGTGTCTAAAGTTAAAAGATCAGTTTGCATTATATGCAGAGGGAAAAAGGCTTTAGTTTGTCGATATTGTTTGCCACGAAGCCTGCGATTCCGATGCAGTGTGTAACTCGGTTCATTCTGTAGATACTCTTTTGCTTTTTTAATGTGCTGTCATCTATGTCAGAGGCAACTTTGGAAAGCGTTGTGGGCGAACTTAGACTTCCCGCTTCACCAATATTTTCATAGACATGTTTCAGAACTTTATCCATTTTGAACGCAAATACGTAGTGTAATTTCACTCCCCTTTTGCACACTGGAGATTGATTCAATCCGTCTTCGCTTTTGACTAGCAGCCACAGGTGTTATAAAATCATTGCTGCTGCTGCTACTAGGAGTATTTGCCAATATTGAATCATCTTCTTTTTTAAATGATGGTGTTGGTGTTGTTGGAGGACTATATTCTCTTAGTTTTTTTTAGAATTTGCTTATTGCCAATAAGACTTTTGGGGAAGTTTGATGCATTTAGAAAGGTATATAGATTATTGTCAAATGATAAAAGTCCTTTACGATTCGTAACCATATCACAAATTAAATCAACTAAATTATAACTTTTCCCCTGAATTATAATTTGTCTACCTATGCTATCAACTTGAACTTGATCATCACCACCACTTTCCAACATGAGATATGTTAATACTCTTTTACTCTGTTCTCGATAGGTCACTGGCAATAGGTTTACAATTGTTGCCACTATGGAATTCAATTCCTTCTCCTTTGATTGCACTGCTGAATCTTGAGATGTTTCCTGTTTAGAGGGATCTGTGACGGCGGGTCTCTCAAGATAAGGTCTATGTTTGTCTACACGTCGCAATGCTTCTTGAAGTAAAACTAGCTTTTTATCCTCGGTAATATTCTCATCATTAATGAATTTGCTTAGATTATCTTCAAAATGTTCCACGGGCGACAGGATAAGTTCAAATGGCGTCAATTTATAGGGTTTAGCCATTCTCTAGAGAAAACTGTTTACAAGTCCTGCAATTATTGGCAATAAAAGTGTAAAAAAGCTGCCGCCCGCTTGAAGGAGACGTTTTCTTTAAAAAATGTTTCCCTTGTTTTTGTAGCCTTGAGACTTTTGTTTTCTATAGTCTACCCTTACTTTTCTTAATTTTTCAATATTAGTCCTATTGAAACGAGTCCTACTAAAGAGATAAGTAGATTAAAAATATTGAAAGTAAGTGTCGAATAATTAGCCATTTTCTATCCTCTGTCTTCTCTTAAGGAAAGTTGCATTTTCCTTAGTTCATCTAGGCCAATCCTTGTCTTTGAGTTGTTCTGAAAATATATAGACAGTAAGTTTTTGAATTCATTGTCCCAATCATTATTTATCCCGGCTAGCGAGAAGTTCCCTCTTAGGCCTATTATTGGTATATTTGAAGGTGCGATTTCCTTTGCAATGTGTCCTCCATATATACTATTTATCTTCAATATTTCTGCTGTTAGAGAACATTCGTCTGGTAGCTCTACAATTGAGCTTTTCCTTGTATACCTGAATTTACTGTTTTTCTCAGTTCTGTATTCAAAATGTATCCTTATTTCTTCTTTGAAAGGAGATGTGATGATATATTTTGTCCTTCCAATTCTTTGAATTAAGATTTTATTTTCCTTTATAATTTTGGTTGCACACACCTTGTTAACCAATGCGCTATTTTCCAAGTAGTTTGCTAAACTGCAGGTATTCATTTGTGTGCTTCTGATAAGAAATTGGTAGTTGCATAATAATGGTTCACTCTTTAAGTTACATTTTTTTCTATATTGTAATCTTCTAAGAAATATCTAGCTTGATCATTACTCAGCCCAAAAAATTTAATCTCGTTTTCAATTTGAAAAAAATACGCAGTGTTTGATACTGGAAATTGCAAGCTGTGACATTTCGTATATTCTGAACTCGTCCTGTTTGTTTGATGTAGAGAAATCGCAAATTACTAACAGTTTCAGTTGTTGGGTAGCCACATTGCAGGTAGTCGCTTTATAAAGTTCCAACAGGCCGTAAAATCTATAATTAACAGATATTCTGTAGCCTATTGGTAATGAACTTTCAATTTCAAAAATTCTTTTAAGTATGCCAGCAGAATTTGTAACAATAAATAGGAAACTTTTATTTTTTGCTTGAAGAATAGAAAGAACTACTCTTTCAATTTTCTTTACTAATTTTTGTATCTGAATTGAGCTTTTTGTAACTTACTTGTTTATCTGCAGTCTTATAAAATTTGTCTCATTATTGTCTTTAGATATATACTCGATAATACGTGTGGAATTTCTTCCCAAAATTTCTAAACTTTTTTTATTTCCGTTTTAACTCTCTATCAAGGTCACTCACTAATGATATAGATCGGTCCGAAATGTGTATTAATTTTTCATTCTTTGCCGTAAAATAATCGACCTAATGTAGAATTTTTCTAACTGTTCTTAAGTTGTTAATCCTGTTACCCAGCCAATCGTTTGCCCCAGGAGTGGGAATAGACTTCGTTTGTTTCGTTTTGTATTTTCAGTCACTAATGATTCTAGTATTTTAAGAATTTCATTCCCTTCATTAACTCTTCATGTAATAGTTTGCATTTATCCACATTACCTGATGGATACCGTTAATTTGGAAGATTTGGTCTATATCCTTGAAAGCTTTCTGGCTATTTATTTCAGTTTCCTTAACCATTATCCCTCTTGTAAACAAGGTCAGCCAAACAAATATGGTTTCATTCATTTCTGAAATGGTTTTATGTCCTTACTTAATGTTGAAAGCTTTACAAGGCCGGATACAAATGCATTCTATTCACTACTTTAGAAGGGTATGTAATTTTACATACCCATGACACTATTAGTATTAAGAAATTTGAATGTCTTATTATATGGTATTCTATTTCCTGTGAACTTCAACCCCCCCCCCCCCCGACCTTCGGTGTGTTGATATGGTTATTACTCCATGCCCGTAGTATTTTTCCGTTGGTATGAGGCTTTTATTTTGTCTTCACCGATTGTACTTTCATACCGAATTTTATGCGGAGATAACTAAATATTCCGCTCTTAGTTTTGAAGATCTTGACCATAGGGATTGTTGCCTGTGTCCGGGCTTCCCCCTCTTGTTCTACAGTAATTTGTTTTAAATCTTTTACTTAGTGACTAGTTTGTTAATACATGATGTCCAGTGTAAAGTTTATAATTTTTTTAACGATTGACGGGAGGGTTGTTCTACATACTCACCATTCGGTTGCTTTAGACCAAACCGACAACCTTAGCTTCTTGGAACATTTCGTCCTGTGGGGACTACCCAACTAGTTGTCGTTGTATGGTTTTAGTCCTTGGGGGAGGTTTCTTTTAGAAGTCTTTCTGAATGATCTAATTTGCTGCTTAAATTAACACTTTTTCAAACTTTGCTGTCGCTGCGAGGATTGACGATAATCGTCGGACAAACTGAACACACACCTTCTTGTGAGGAACAGAAAACTAAATTTTACCAAAATGTCTAATATTAATAAATCCTCCCCCCTAAACGAAAGTTGTACCGAACTTGAGTACCCTTGTCACCACTTGTAAGATTGCCCTATTTATTTAGGACTAAAAGTGGTAGCGTGATAACTGAGGCGTTTAGTAAGAATCGGTACTCAATATCCAGTGACAACTAATATTTATTACTAAATAAAATAAAATGAGAAAATGTTGCACTTCTTATTATTATAAACTCTTCCAATGGATCTCTTCTGGGTTGGCTAATTTTTTATTGCAAGTGTGTCTGTTGTTCAGGAGAATTCCTCTATAGCCCACGTTGTTCTCCGAAAAAAGGATTATTTTAGTTTTAAGGCTATCGAACACTTCTAATTAAAAGTATTCCACTTGAATAGCTAGGCAAGGCTTGAGTTATGGGGTATTAAGATCCTTTAGTTCAATTTATTGCTTCTCGGGTGAGCCAAAAACAAGGAATAACCGTACTTGATTAGATATCAGTTTATTTGTTTAATCTAAACCAAGATATCCTTTATTTATATCTTGTAAAAGAGATTAGTGTACCTTGGACTTTTGATAAGCTTTAACTTCAGCTGGGAAAACTATTAATTGAATCCATCTGGACAGAAACGACTTGAAATTCTTAGTTAGACAATAGAATTCCCCTTTCTCCCTAACTTATCTGTATTCACCTCGAGGTCACCTTTGTAAACACAGTCGACAAGGGTTAAGGAAATGAAAGATTGACTAAAAAGAGGAGTATTGTCACCTTTCGTATACACATTAGGGAATACACAAGGGGGAGTAATGTTAATATCCGATAGTTCCAATTTTCTTATATATAACTGATTTATAAATGCCAGGCTAATTCCAAGGGTTACTAGGCTGAAAAAGGGAAGCACAAAAGCTCTCCTAACGCTGACTTCTTGGTTAGGGTTTTTTCCCTTTCTAAACCTTCAGTTATTTTAAGCTTCTTCTACAAGTTTAAGTTCTGGGAAGAAATTAATTTTTGCTGATTTTAACTTTTCAAATGCTGTCTATTGTCTAAATGGCCCAAGCCTTGGCTAATTAAGATATACTAGCCGAATTATAAAACCAATCATCAAATAGAATAAAATCTAGAGTCCTAAGCTATTTACCGGCATATTTTTCCACTTCTAATCAATTTTTAATTCCACTTATAAATGTATTGAAAACCCTCAAAAGAGAATTTTTGCCCTGACTCCAATTTCAGTTTAAATGGCTCAAATGTAAAAATTAAATTAATTCAGAATAAGATCTTGATTTAGCCCAAGCGACAGAAATCTCTCTGAAGTTTATTACTTTATTTCAGTGTTATTGTCAAAGTAAATATAGAAAGACTAGTGGTATCCGTAATCCTAATTATAAAGAAAAAAAAACTTACTCGGTCCAAGCTCCAAAAATCAAGACTACCCTTTTTTCCCGTAAAAATCCCTATTTTATCTTTTTTCTTGTTTTATGTTCTATCTCCCATTCGATAGAGACAAGTTTTTATACAATTCCTTATTCAATTCTTTTGGCCACTCATAGCCGTTTGTTAAAAATGGCGGTTAATTCTTTCGTTATGTTAAAAAGACATGCTCTGATATAATTTTTATCATGTGATACTATCACGTGATATTTTTAAGCGGTCATATTTTTCAGCTGTCATTCAATCTGATTTTGAAACAGACTACTTACTTTGCATTTTATGGCGACTTGGAACATTGCGAAAGCATAGGAAAGTTTGTAATTTATTGAGCCAAGGGTCTTTCTTTGTTCAACTATGATTATACGATTTTGGATTTGTTATTTTTACACATAAGTCATAATAAGGCATTTTTATTTTTACAAATTAGTTATAATAAGGCTTTCTCGCAATGCATCAACTTTTCATTGTTACTTTGTGTTTTCTACAGTGATAAAACTTTTGAAAAATCTCTAGAGTATATTAAAAAAAAACAAATTTCATTTTATTAAATTGTGTTTTGCAAAAGGACAAGGTTAAATTAGACTGTTATGCCAGACTTGTAGATAAGAATTCCCCGTCAAGGCCTAACATTGTCAGGGTGCATATACCAGTCACAATCAGATTTGTTTATTCTCAGTACGTCCCTGAGGATAAAAGACAAGAACGGTCCAATTTTCATTGAATTACATGACTCAATGAAGTATTTTGGTTTTTCCTGTATAAACAGACTAGGGACTCGGTAATCATTGAGCCTCTAAAATCTTAGGTTGGTTTTAAGGGGAATACATTGGGCACCAGAGCAAATGCTGATGGGTGATTTATTACCCATGAACACAAGTCTTTGGGAATGCAAACGAATTAACATCAGCCCCAAATTTACTTCGTATAATATTATCGCAGACGATTTGGTACTCTTACGCAGGAGAAAAAGAAATGTAAAATGAACATTGGCAGTTCAATGCTAGAAATATCAAAAATGGCTAAGGCACAATGGCCAAAGGAGGACAGAAACCAATATTATAATGGAGACACTCATTCTCTTCAAATGAAAGTACAGACAGGAGACCTATAGGGAGATTTCTCTAACAGTTTCACAGATTTCATTAATTCCCGGATGGACTTCGGAGACTTGAATATAGAAGATTAACCCCACCTAGTGACCTGCCGTGGTCATAATCAAATTTTTGATTTAAAACAAAAAATCAGGATCAGCAAGATTGCCGAGCGTTTGTCTCCAGGTTGAAAAATCTATTTTATTCAAACATACTATGAGGAAATTAAAAAAAAATGCAAGGGAGTGCTTACACCTTAAGTTAAGAAAAACTTCAATATACGATCACGAGAAATGCGTAACAGAGAAGATAATAACCCGAGCTAAATTACTTGCAAATCTGTCGCTAAAATCTAAAAAAAATATGCTCTAGAAGTTTATAATAGTGCCATATTTTCAAAGTCCGATAAAGTCTTTTTTTAGGAATAGCGTTTGACTGCTCACCTCAGACACTACCAGGTCTCTGACCAAAATGCCTGTTTAGACAGAGTATAGACAGGATTTATGAATTAAATTTGTGGAACAGTTTTTCAATAGAGTTGAAATGTTGTGGAACTTTTATTCTAATGAATAAATTTTCCGTTACTATTTCTTTTAACAAAAAATTTTAGAGTTCATTTCTCAGTCTTGAGTTTCTTTGGTTTTCATTTTTTTGCTTTTTTTAAGTTTTTTTTGCTGTGTCGCTTTTTTAATAAAAAAAATTAAAAGTGTTTTTTATCTTATTATTTTTCTTATATATAATTGTTTCACTTTTTGTTATTTTCATACATGTTTATTACATGTAAAGATATCTCTTTTATCTTGGCTGTTGCTCAGCTTGGAAAAGAAGAATATGCATAGTGAGTTCCAATCTCCGTTCAGAGCGTTTCTCTGTTGGCCGTAAATGAGTTCGAATACTTCATTATAATATAAAATAAATTAATACTGTAATAAAACACAACTGGAAAATCTCAAAAACATTTTTGTTATAGCAATTGGCAGGAATCACGTGACAAGATGAGATCTATTGAACCAAATATTATTTCTATGAAGGGTCTGGATGTGTTCAATTCAACTGAACATTATTCTTGGTTTAGGAGTTTATCTTGAAATCAATGAAATATATACGGTAATGTCAGCATATTCTAAGCATACAAGTTAAAAATCAGAAAATCAAAGATTTTACCTATATAAATATGGAATAGAAGCTGAAAAATGAACTCGATTTTATAAAATAGTTTCCAACCCCCTATGGGCTAGAAAACATTTCTGAGTAGCGTCAGGATCGTACTTATTTCTAAATTCAGGATCGTAGATTATTTGTACAAAAATCAACTTTATAATAAACCCGCCAAAAGAAGTGAAAATATGACATTTAAAGTCTAAGAAAAATTGGATAAATATACATTTGCTGTAAATACACAAAAAATTAGGAAGGTGGAAGTCTTTACTCGCAGAAATGAAATACTGGCTTATGAGTCTATAGAAATTTGTTAGAATCCATACCTTGGACTACAATAAGAGGCCAGAGCTGAAAACCAGGTGCAAGACGCTGGAGGGATGAGGGGATATAAAAATTTCAGGCCAAAAATCTCAATAAGAAAAAAACCTTATATAAGAACCTTTTGCTGTTAAAATTTAAAAAAATGGAAGGCGAAGTCTTTACTTGCAAAAATTAAATAGTGGTACAAGAGCAGATGCAAAGCTGTAAAAAGCTAAGGTTATGAAAGAAACATTAGACCCAGAGTACAAACCTTACTCCGTCAAAACATTCGAGGAGGAAGGTGATATAAAATTTCAGGCCAAAAATCTTGCTGATGTACAAATAATGTTTGCTGATGTACAAAGATTTTCTGAATTAAATTGGGATTGTAAATTCTCAGAAAATCAAAATTTGTTGGAGAATAAAGGTTTTTCTTGCAGAAAACTAAATTTCCAAGAGTAAGAGCGTCAAAAATAAAGACTGCGAATTCAAAAAGCTTGTAGGTTTTAAATTAAAAGTATAGATTGTTAGGGAATTAAAAATTTTTGGATAGTAGAAGTTTTACTTCTAGAAAACTGAATCTTAAAGATAGAAAGCTTAAAAAAAAATATCCCTAATATGAAAAGGCTTTCGGTAGTGAATAAGAAGTATAAATTATTTGAAAATAAAAATTTGTTGGATAATAAAGGCTTTACTTGTAGAAAACTAAACCTTAAAGATGAAAAGCTCCGAAAATAAATATTTCCGACATAAAAAAAGGGTTTTTCTGTTAAAATTAAAAAAAACAGGAAAGTAAAAGTATTTACTTGCAGAAATAAAAAGATTATACAGTGGCGAAAGAAAATCCGTGCTTAAGAAATTATACAGTGTAGTACAAAGTAAAAATAATCAACTTGTAAAACTTATAGCCCTTGTCCCGTAAATCAAAGTTGCCCCGTATATCAGTAAATCAAAGTATCGAAATGACAAATAGAGTCCTATGTTCCATTTTGGGGACATTATGTTCCTTGCCATGCTATTTGGGGGCATTATGTTCCTTGGCGCCTTTCCAGAGCATGACCATATGGATTTGCGTACATTATGTTCCTTGCCATGCAATTTGCTTGATGCTCTACACCTTTTAAAAGAGAGTAAGTAGCTTTTCATGAGAAAGATGGAGTTCAAGGATGATTTACTCCTCTCTCTCTCTCTCTATCCCACTCAATTTGTTGATCGTAGTTCAGTTTCATTTTGGCGGTGAGAGTGTCAAGACATGAAAAAATATGTTCCATATATGTCCGCTATGCATGTATACACTGGGCAGCTGGTCATCATGTGAGAATTGTACAATGATTGATAAGTATGATGAAAAGTGTAGATTATGCAACCCGTGTAAATTGCATAGAGGATATGCTATACAAATTAAAGGTTGTACTTCCTGTCTTGAAGGAGTGTGTGACTCTCTTCCTTGAGGGCACCTATGCTCGAATTGCCACTATGATAAATGTAATCAGTGGGAGAATACATATCCTGGTATGATTGGAAAGAATCCTATGCGTGATTTTAGTTTACTACTAAAAGATTGGTATCGTCGTGGCTTTAGATTGTTTTGGGAGGAGGAGCCGGGTCAACAATTCAACTGTTGGAACGACAAAAGAATTTGGTTTCTACGTCATCGTTGTTAAGACAATGGCTACTATGATTATAAACCCATTGATTTTTTATTGGCTGTGACGGAATGTGATTCGTCACTTGAGGACAAAGTATGTGAAATTGCTTCAAATAAGCAAATTAAAACATGTGAATTCTACAAAATGAATGAGAATAGTATCATTGACTATACAAAGAGATATGATAAGAGTGAAGTTACACTCAACTGTAGAGAATGTACCCTGACATTGCAGCACATCAGGATCAGTATACTGTGAATTCAGATAATCTACCTACATTAGTTGTTCTCGACAAATACCTATACCTAGTAGAAGATGAAATCTAAAGAGTAGAAAAGTTGTTTTTATCATGTATATACATTATTTTTATTAATAAACAATTTCACATACATTTTTAGAACATTTTATTCGTAGGGCACTAAAATCAATATTAAACACGCTTGTAAGTATATTTTCCACTAGAAAGTCGTTCAATCGATGAAAGTCAACGTAAATGTTGAGAAACTGCTTGTAGGTATATCCACGACATCTGAACATGAAAAAGAGTAGTGCATGAAAGCCACATGTCTTAGTCGTTAAATCCTGTACTCTCCTTTGATTTTGAAAAATAGTTTTCCCACTGTTCTCAATAAAGTTGCTGATGTGTGGAGTGTAGAATTTATATTATAGGCCAAGAGGATCAATAAATTCAATATTCTTCACTGTTTGAAAGATGCATAGCCAATGGCCTGTCTTCAAAGTCAATGGACTGCTATTAACAATGATTAGGGTATTGTTAACACTTGGAATTTGTTCAATGAAGTATGACGGTATACAGTAGGACTTGTACTGGGACATGTATGGATCCATATTAAATATGCTGATCATTTGGTTTGTGTTCATGGTGCTAGGTCTAGTAGAGCACTGCCGTCGAGTATTATTTCCCAATAGGATTCAAATTGACTCAAGGATATTAGCGTGATACTCTCAGTCAAAGCATCGGCAAATGTACACTCTAAACGTAAATTCCCTCTTCGTACAATGCTCATATCCTGGGAACCAGACAGGTCCAAAACAATTACACCATTATTTTTTGAAAACATTGAATCGGTTATTTCATTTTCAAATAGTTGGAGTCATGATCTAGGGATTGCATGGTCAACTCATACAGAGTTCTATAGGATTTTTTGTCAAATGATAGAGTGTGCAGTGGAATACCATTCACTTTGCACACAAGGCTAGATAGACCAAAAAAATTTAAATCACGGGGGGATGCAGTCCAGGATCCAACGGCACTACCACTCTTCTCAAAGGCCAAAGCGAGTTTTGATGGGATTTCTCCATTGATAAATGATGAATCGGTATAACTACGAGAGCCGGTGGCAATGTGACGTTGATTGGTGATCGTATGGGGGACAAGAAGTTTAATATCGTTGCCATTGGCTCTTAGCTTTTCCACTGCCAATGCAACAGAGCTCATAACCTGTTGTTTTCGAACATGAAGAATTGCCGATGTGATAATGACATTTGCATCGGCTGCTGCAGGAAGTGTTTTTCTCAAAATGAAATTTAATGGAGCTAGTTGCAACTTTATGTCAATCTTGACATTGGAGGATAACAATTGGGATATATTGAATATCTCATGATTGAATTTTCCAACTAAATGATACTCCTGGGTCAAGTCAGTAGTCAAATCTCCGTTAGTATCAACACCTGATCGATATTCATAGCCCAATGACTGTCTTCTCAACACACAACGCGACGTTTGGCTAGTAGCAATAAAATACAATAAAAAAATATCTGTCGAGGAGGTAGGCTACCATTAGCTCAGTAAGAAGTAGTAAGCTATTTCTCCCGAAGCATTTTAAATCTAGTCACATGTTTACCAGATACTAAATAAGTACCAAAAGTCAAGTAGCAAAGTTATATTTTTCATGTAGCAAAGTTTTACCGGGTACTAAATAAGTACCATTTTCACCCCCCCCCCCTCAAAACTTAATTTCCCTCCTCACATTATATTGGCTAGAACCAGACTGTTTTTCATACAAATCTAAGTCTTCGTTGATAATTCATTAGTAACAAAAGTGGCTGAACCCTCCATTCAACTCAGTAATTGTCTTAATACCCCATTTAAAAAAAAACCTGACTCTTTTTCCTACAAATCTACCCATCCATAAAAATAGCGACCAGACTAGAAGCAGATTCCTTTTCCTACTAATCTACCCCCTTTATAGATAATTCATTAGTGTCGAGAGTGTTTGGCTAATAGCAATAAAATAAAGTACATTATAAAAATATTTGTCAAGGAGGTACCATTAGCTGAGTAAGAAGTAGTAAGCTATTTTGCCTGAAGCATTTCATTATAGTTCCACTCTCGTGTTTACCAACTACTAAATAAGTACCATTTTTCACCCCCTCAAAACTTAATTCCCCTCCTAGTATTATATTGGCTATAACCAGACTCTTTTTCATACAAATCTAAGCCTTCGTGGATAATTCATTAGTGACGAAAGTGGCAGAACCCTCCATTCAACTCAATAATTGTCTTAGTTCCCCATTAAAAAAAAAGAAACTGACTCTTTTTCCTACAAACCTACCCGTCCATAAAAATAGCGACCAGACTAGAAGCAGATTCCTGTTCCTACTAATCTACCCCCTCTATAGATAATTCTTTAGTATCGAGAGTGTTTGGCTAATAGCAATAAAATAAAGTACATTATAAAAATATTTGTCAAGGAGGTACCATTAGCTGAGTAAGAAGTAGTAAGCTATTTCTCCTGAAGCATTTCATTATAGTTCCAATCTCGTGTTTACAAACTACTAAATAAGTACCATTTTTCACCCCCTCCAAACTTAATTCCCCTCCCAGTATTATATTGGCTATAACCAGACTCTTTTTCATACAAATCTAAGCCTTCGTGGATAATTCATTAGTGACGAAAGTGGCAGAACCCTCCATTCAACTCAATAATTGTCTTAATTCCCCATTTAAAAAAAAGAACCTGGCTCTTTTTCCTACAAACCTACCCATCCATAAAAATAGCGACCAGACTAAAATCAGGTTCCTTTTCCTACTAATCTACCCCCTCTATAGATAATTCATCAGTATCGAGAGTGTTTGGCTAATAGCAATAAAATAAAGTACATTATAAAAATATTTGTCAAGGAGGTACCATTAGCTCAGTAAGAAGTAGTAAGCTATTTCTCCTGAAGCATTTCATTATAGTTCCAATCTCGTGTTTACCAACTACTAAATAAGTACCATTTTTCACCCCCTCCAAACTTAATTCCCCTCCCAGCATTATATTGGCTATAACCAGACTCTTTTTCATACAAATCTAAGCCTTCGTGGATAATTCATTAGTAACGAAAGTGGCAGAACCCTCCATTCAACTCAATAATTGTAGGTTTAATTTTCTTCTAAGGTTTAAAGTAGCTCTTTCCTTTTCTTTGGGAATCTTCTTTAGTGGAAGAGATTTTTTTAACGAATAGAAAAAATATTTACTTATCATAAAAATGTAGTTTTTAGATTTATTGTTTGCATTTGGTAAGAGACGCTTTATACCTACAGTTCCTTGTCAACAGGTTTTTAAACGAACCTTTTTAAGCCTGAAAGAGTAAAAATACAAAAATCATATCAATATGAGAATATCAGATACACACAAAAAAAGGGATCGAATGAAAACACAAAACGAATGGAAAAGTTAAATTAGGGAAAGATTATGTTTATATTTTTGATTAAGACCATATTTGGTTTAGGGAATTAGCTCCATTTTTTTTTTTGATTTAGCTACTTCGGGATCTATATTGACTTTCCAGATGAATGTTGATGTGCTATAATTAATTATATCTTATTGAAGAATATACAAATAGCTTTTTTGGAAACATATTTGACTATTGGCCATTTGTACTCCATAAGCAAATAAAATATGAGATCTTAAGATGGATTTTTACTCTTATATTGACCAAAAATGAAGTCAAAAGAGTAAGTAGCCGAACCTTGAATTTTTCTTCCACGGTGCGAAGGGAAGGTTTTTTATGTGTCAGTTACCAAGCCTATTTCATTATAGATACCAAAACTTATTTATTTACAGCAGTGGCCGAAGCTGCATTTGAAGCGAAAACTAGTAGCGTCACATCTACATCTGTTGCAGAATGCAAGAATGCGACTCTTAATGCGAAAGGTATCTCTTCTAAGTATATTCTACCAGACAAACACACAATAGAAAATACACTGGAGACTAAATGAATCGTTTTCCTCATTTTTTCTCAGCAGACTTTTTAATAATTTTAACAAAACTGAGTAACAGAACTATTTTACCGTACCAGGGTGACTGAACAATGCTCATATTTCAATCATCTGGAAGATGTTTTTTTTAAATGTATCTTAGTGTAGATCAACAATTTTCTCGTAAAAATAAATTAAGAAAGGATCGTAAATGTTAATTGCGTTGGAGTTGCCATTTTGGCTTCTGAGCATTGATTAGACTGAATTCTTCAAAAAGTTTGAAGTCCATTTGCAATTTTATTTAGGCAGCCACTTCTATGCTAGAATCTAAGTTACTCAAACCATACACAGTTTGTAAATTTTACAAAAAACCTGAAAATTATATGGGATTTCTTTTTTAGAATCTATGGTTTACATTTGTCAGACTATCAACCAGGGTTCTTAACCCATTCGGGCACAGAAATATAGTAGTCGAGAGAAAAAAGATAAAAAAAAACCTATGACTGACAATACGGATGAATACCAGTCGCTCAAACAATTTTCAGATTTCTGAATAGCAGCCACTAGAGTTGGTAGCTAAGTCCTTATACGAGCAAGGGTGCAACTTTGATACGTTTAAACAATAAATTTTTACACGAAATGAGTTTTTCAAAGAAAAGTAATGAGCTATGTTGAACCAAAAATGAGCAGAAATAAAGTGACATGATTTTCCTGGCGTAAAACTATAAAGAAATAACCACCAATATATGAATGAAACCCAAAACATACAGAAGCACAATAAATAACCAAATCAAACTCAAAACAAGGTGAAACTCAGATGAGTAGAATGCGTCCCCCATGCCTTCTGAAGACAAGAACATAATTTTCATATTGCTAAAACAATATTGCTCAAAATAAGCGGAATGTTCCTATTTTTCATTTTATCGAAAAAAAACAGCATGACCAAGATTACTAAACAGAATAACAAATGAATGTGGATAAAAAGTATAATATACTGTACATATACTGATGTTTATTTTTTTAAATCTTAATAATTTAAAAAAAGTAGAAAAATTTAAAATATTTTTTTTTCAGCAAACTACTAAATATGTTATGATCTTCAGAAGGCATGGGAGGGTGTCACCCCAAGTCATCTTAGTTTCTGCCTCTAATGAGTTTGAATCTGTTATTTATTGTAATTTCTGTTCGTCTTGAGTCTCATTTATTTATTGATGGTTATTGCTTGAGTTTATTTTTGCTCATTTTTTGTTTAATGTCCCTCTTCACTTTTCTTTGAAAAACCTTATTTCGTGGCAAAAGTTTTTAATGAATTTTCGTTCGCTTTTATTGACATAGACTTTTTCATTGGAAAAGAAAAAATGTTTTAAATATCTTGTGTGCTTTTTTTCTATAAGAATCCATAGTCAGGCTTACAATTTATATATTTGAGATAATTTTTCAACAATTTTTAATACCATACATCATTTAGAAAATATGGACACACATATTATTGTTTAATTTAGTTTTCAACATAATCAGGTTTTCCTGAAAAATAAAACAACACTCTTCCTAGAAAATTGTATCTAATCTATTTTGACAAGCTGGATGCGCTTCAACTATGTTTTGATTTAGCCCAAAATCCCTGTCAATAGTCCCTGAAAGTTTCACATTAATGCTCTAAGCCTTAGTAATATTAGTAGCCAACAAACAGCAGCCGTAGTACTACTAATTCAGTATTGGTAATAGTATTTAAACAGTGTTTTATTTTCATTAGCTGAACATACTCCTGTGCATTCTTTGAAACTCTAAACATTATTTTAAGCTGTTCTTGATATACTGCTGATGTGGTGATTTGACAGCCTACATAGGCCAAATACATCAGAGTTTAAGTTAATTTTCGAAATCATCATAAATTTGTTTTCAAAATAAACTAGTTCTTTTAAGGTAAACTGAATTATAGTTACCATTACTTAATCAGATTCAGAAGGCAAGTTTCTTCATTAGGCAGTTTTTTTTCAAGATACATTTTTCGACTTTTAAACGTAGTTCAATATCTCTCTTAAAATATCCTGCAATTTTCAACTTAATACTCAACACCATTCCTGGAATATTGCTGATACGCCCTTCTGATAACCTACTTGTGCAGGTTCTGTTTTTAGCTTGTTAAGCCCCCATCCCCCTCTTAAACATTCTCTGAAAGTTATAATTTCTTACTCTTAGCCTCAGTAGTAGTAGTTGTAGCAATAATAGGAATAGTAGCAGAAGTAGCAGCAGTAGTATTAGTACTACTAGTTGTAGGACTAGTGGTGGTATTGACTGTCATAGCACTAGGACTAGTAATACTAGTAGTACTAACATGTAAACTTTTGTCAGTTGAATATTTCCCTCATCAGGCCCTAGAAGTTTCAACTTAAAACAATTAGCCATTGCCAAGATATTGCCGATATGCCCAGTAGAAATCGGTATATCCATGGTATTTTAATTTAGTCGAATGTCCCCCTCTAAACTTCCTTAAATTTTCATCTTAACACTCTTATCGTTAGCAGTAGTTCCAATAAAAGTAGTAGTTGCAATAAAAGTAGTAGTTGTGGTGGTAGTAGCAGTATTAGTTGTGGTAATAGTGTTAGTATTAGCCTGCACATACTACCTTTTGGTCAATTTATCGTCCCATTTGTGCATTCTCTGAAAGTTCCAACTCAATACCATAATCCATTCCTGACTATGCTCTTTCAACATTTATATATACCTATATATATATATATATATATATATATATATATATATATATATATAATATATATATATATATATATATATATATATATATATATATATATATATATATATATATATATATATATATATATATATATATATATTATATATATATATATATATATATATATATATATATATATATATATATATATAGTGGGTTAAGATTTAATTCCAATTTCCACACTATATTCTCTCGAATTTTCACGTTCATACCCTTAGTTCTAATATTATTTGTATCACAGTAGTAGTGGTAGTAATTTGGTATTAGCAGTAGAAGTAACAACAGTAGCAGCAGTATTAATAGCAGTATTAGTATGCATATCAGTAGGAGGGGCCTATTGACTCCGAGGCTTACATAATTTATTCATGGTTCTGTCCTGTTTGATGGTTATTTGATGTTTTTTTCATGTTCTGTTCATGGTTTGATGGTTACTTGATGTTGTTTCTGTTCTGTTTGTTGATGGTTGGTTTGTTGGTTTGATGTTGTTTCTGTTCTGTTTATTGATGGTTGTTTGATGGTTATGAGTGTTGGTCAATTTGTTTGCTGTTTCTTGGATGTAGACATAAGTTCAACACCAATTGCTGGATAATCGACGGGACAGAATCACGTGTCTTTTTCTAGACCAATCAGGGGATGTTTCTAAGTGTATTGATCCACTAAAGGTACGAGCTATTGTTTCTAAGAAATTATAGCCTGATTTTAGGTAATAGGCTATGATGAAAATCAAGTTAGACATTTCTATTTTTTAATATGACTTCTCTGGAAACATTAGTATAAGTACATTGTATACCTACGATATTGTAACAGTTCATTTTAAGCTCTTGAACAATAAGCAACATGGAAAATCTTGACGATATTGTTAACGAATTATATGCTGTAAGTTTATTTTATAAATAAATAATTGAGATATTTCGGTACTGTTGCATTATACGGAGACTTCTTAAAAAGTCAAGTTTAGTTAATAAAATGAAAATGGATGAATAATAGTATAGAAACAAATTCGGGGTATATATTCGAACATTGTGAGGGTGGGAGGGTAAAGCATAGCATATATTAAATGTAAGCTGGGTAGCATTTTTTCTTTGGTTTTTCTAAATAAAATCATTTTTATAGTACCCCTCAAACATATTCAAATTCAGGGTATGCCCCCCCCCAAAAAAAAACTCCACTATGCGATGTTTATAGTCGTTAGAAAGCGTAAAATGCGCTCTTTTTTACCGTGTAAACCCCCCACCGTTAACGATTTTAATCCTTTCGTTGGAAATAATTCCCTTTTCAGGAAACATGTACAATTTTTATGTTTTCTATATTCTAGCTAAAAGGGTAAACTAACATCCATCAACTCTTAGGTATTAATATGCCAATCCCCTATGACGTTAAGCCACTAATAGGTCAACCTGACTTTTTCAGTTCGGTAAACAGGTTAAAACCTTAATTATTGCATCATGTCAAATGCACATCCGGCCTGCTAAATTCTCGTGAATTTACGCTTAAGCATTACAGAGGTTTCACAAAAAAGATGCTTTTTTCCCGTCAAAATGTCTAGAGTAAATGTTATGAATTGCAAGAGTTGGTATATGTTACTTATGATAAATAGTTTCATGTCCTAATTTAATTCCATTTTGAGTACTCAGTGTTTATATGGGGGGGGGGGTTAAGAAAAAGATACATACCAGCCATGAGAAGGTTTTTTGAAGCGCGGGTCCATTTAAATGATCTAAATTAATACATCCTTTGACCCTAGACGAATAATGATAGTTTTTAACCTTTAAAATAGAGATCATTTTGCTTTAAATGCGTTGCATCTCTAGGCATGTATTTAAGTTTTTTCTAAATGGTAAAAGTAGGAACAGTTATTTCTAACACATGACTACTTTTTGACGGGTTTATTTCCTGCTTGTAGTGTATTTAAATTTTTTTTCTAAATGATAAAAATAGGAGCATTTCTACCATAGAGCTACTGACTGTCGCAGTGTATTTCTCGCCAATTTTTCTTTTTGCTTTGCTGAAAAGGGGGGAAGAGCTTCTTTGGGTAATGGCAGATGCTTTCTAGACAAAATAGTTCCTTACAATAAATTCTGTTTTTCTTCTCTAGAAAAGGGGGGTACTAATTTTTCTTCAGTAAAAAGGGGGTCGTCAGTCTATACTAAATTTTCTCTTTTTTTAAGGAGAATTATGAAAAATGCCCCCTCCATCAAAGAGGGCTAGGGTTAATGATAAAACCCCTGTGAAGGCGTCAGTTGTGCGGTTTGGCACTTGGCCAACACCTTCAGCACAGTGTACCACGCATATACAAATTCATGACGTTGCTGGTCCATCCACTTCACATATACAAGCATTGCCGGGCCCTTCACGACCAACGCAAGGCGAGAATGATTTGGCCCCTACAGCCCTCAACATGCAAGCTGCAAATCTAAATGTAAGTTTAAATTTTATTTCTCGCTAATGATTCTTTTTCCCAAGTAAATTTGAAGGAGTGAGAATTGTACCGTTAGACTTAATTCCAGAGTCTAATTTGCGTAATAAAGGCTTCGATGCGAGACTTAATGGTCTTCATTTTATCATTTGCTCCGGAAAATCTTGAAAATAACACTTGTATTTATGGATGTAAGGACAAAGTAGATTGGTTTATACACATAGAAAATGGGCTATTTTTAGGAGATGACATGAATGAATTAGACCCCGTTTTTTTTCCAAAGCAGATCAAGAGTATTAATATTAAATTTTTTGGGGGAGTTGTTTGAACAAAATCAAAACCTACTATGTCTTGTTTAGATTGTAAATATGTTATATCACTATTAAGTTGGAAATTGGAGCTTTCAGGATATATAGAGCGGTGAACAGTGAATTAAACAAATGGTACTATGTGCATACTGCTTCTGCTACTACTACTAAGCGTGTTTTAAATGATGTGTAAATAATAATCCAATTTTAAAAATAGGGTGTTTTAGACACTTTGAAAATAAGCTATTTTCTTTTATAGACTGCAATGGTTCCATATGCTCTGTCCCCCTAACAAACTGAATAAACACGCCATTAACTATATGATCTCATTGAAGGGGCTATGGAATTTCGTGACATTCAGGACATTGAAACATCAGTTATCGAAGATAATGAATGGCGTGGTAATGTTAACTTTGATGAAATACCTTCTGATATTGATAATTTATTAAGTGATTATTTCAGTGTAGATAATAGCACAGTTGAGCAAGGCATCGCAGTTAGTTCAGAGGGCGAATTGCCATGGCTAAGTCCGAATAAATTACAAATTTTAGATGATTTTACCAAAGAATTAAATGAGAACCCTCACCCCACTGGTTTAATGAATATAGTTCCCATTCAATCAAATTTTATTGAAAACGAAATTACTTCAATGGATTCTCACAGCCCTATTATTGAACAAAGTGGGGGAGGGGGTGATGATATACAAGAGGGGGAGGGTAATGATAAACAATTCAAAACACTACCAGAATTTCATCAAACAAATTTGATATTGAATACAATAGTCGTTTATACTGCAACCTTTGGGGATCCGTTTAATTCACTTCTGGGGGAGAATTTTATAATCGACTCTATAGATATCGTTCATGACTATGTAGAAAAATTTCGTGCACTTTTAGAAAACCAGATTCAGTTGTGGGGGGGGGGGGGGTAGGGACTCTATTAAGGCTTCAATTGTTTTAAGAATATTTTATTTAAACGAGGGCAAAAGTGAGGTGTACGATCATTAGGTACACACCGAGATGTTAGTGGTCTATTCTCATTTAGAAAATTATGAAACAGTTTTTATGCAGTGGATAGACCTTATTATCACGCATCTTGAAAATTATAATGAGAACGGGAGTGGGTTTGTAGTTTTCTTTGTTGAAAATTTAAGTGTAAAAACATGTAAATTTAAAAAAGATTTTATTTTAAGAGGGGTTGGGACAGGGGAAAGGTCTACAGTTTTAAAATATAATCCCGATTTAAATGGATGCAAGGGCGTTCGACGAATCTGTTTTGAAACAGGTCAAAAATGTTTCATGTACGCTTTTCTCATATTGGCTTTCGAACCTCTAACACATGACGCTTCAAAGAAAAATTTGGAATACTGCGCTGTACATGGGAAAGAGGGATCTGATTTTCCCCTGTAGATTTCTCTCGTTTAGAGGGGAAATTTCCAGTAACGCTCAGGTCAATTGACATTTTCGAACGGGCCAATGCCCATTTAAATATCGGCGTTACTGTACTCCAATATGAAAAAGAATTTGAGGATGGAGCACGCACTAATAAAAAGGGGATGGTATTCCCAGTAAGGGGCCCGTCAATTGAATTGGTGAAGCACTGGGTTTGGTTGTCGCATACACCACCTAGTGAACCCAATGCAATTGGCCATTCCAACCCAATTACAGATATCAGTAGACTTCTGGGGGAGGGTAAAACACATTGAACCTGTTTCTACTGCCCAACATGCCTGTCTAGATTTCGTAGCGATTTAAAGCTACAAAATCACATGAAGCATTGCAGGCGTCATGGCTATCAATCAGTGGAAACAGTTTCGGGTGACAGAGCCATTTTGAGATTTAAAAATTTTCAGAATACGCTCCTGCAAAGCAATAAAATAAGTTTGGATTGTGAAGCTAAGCTAGTGGATTTGAACGACCCCCAATTTCCGAATCGAATTAAAGAACATCAATCTATTGCGGTTTCCAATGCCCGAGCACAAAGAGACAGCTCTAACACAATGCAATTGTTAGAAATAGTCGAAACATTGAATGAGAATCAGTGCAAGATCAAGGCATTGACTAAACTATTTGTCACTGCAAATGGAGCTATTTCTCGTTTGAGAAATGCTCACTACCCGATGTTATTGTCGGAAGAGGATCGTCTGGCGATTAAAAATCAAAAAATATGCTGGGTTTGTAAGGGGGAATTTGAAGAGGGGACTAAGGAGAAAGGGACTAGGGGTAAAAGAGGGGGTAAGGGGAAAGTGAGGGATCATAATCACTTGTGGCAGGAAATATCGTCAGGGGTAGTAATTTTCGAGGTGTAGCACATCAATCGTGCAATGTGAATGTAAGCCAGCAGTTTTTTATACTGTTATTCATTCAGAATTCAAATGATGACTTAAAATTTATTTTGCTGGCTTTGGCACGTATGCACAGGGAGAGAGGGGGAGTAGATAGTCCATGGGTAAACAACTCATTTACCTACAATATTATCCCCAAATCTCCTGAGAAGCTGGTGCTTTTAGAGTTGAAATGGCAAGTAGTGAATAATGGGCATACGTGTTGGAATACAATACGGTCTTTAGATTCATATAGTTTCTTCCCCATGGCTTTGAGTCAATTGATTCAAGTGCAGAAAATTGACAATTTTGATAGTTTTCCTCTGCTTAAACAGCGCTTTCCAGACAGTGAAATGTATGACCTACTGACCTGTAAAGGAATGTATGCGTATGACTATTACTGCTCTGAAGCACGGTTAAGCGACTAGAAACTACCTCCAGTTGAAGCTTTCTATAATTCACTTACCAATAGTGAATGCACTGTCGAAGAATATGAATTTGCTAAGAGGGTTTGGGAAAGGGTAATTGTAAAAATGGGTGGGATTATTGTAGAATGTACTTGGCCAGGGACGTACTCACTCTATTTGATATTGTCTGTAAGAACACAGATCAAATTTATTCCGAGTTTGGACTAGATATTGGCTATTATTTTACCACACCTCATTGGTGATGGACTTGATTCTAAAAATTAGTAGGGAGGAAATAGGGTTGATCACTGATGTGGATCAACGACTTTTTGTAGAAAGATCGATGAGGGGGGGGGGCATGTTTCTAATGGAGATCGGGTTCTAACAACAGATCCAACTGGACAAGACACCGGCGTAAAGTCTAATGCAGTTTTTCTTGACATGAACTCATTTTACCCCTCGGGAATATCAATGTAAAATATCAAGTATTTTACAATAGGTTGTATAGGTTGCGCCAAGACTGGGCTGGGTAACTGTAGGACAGAGAAAAGTCAAGACAGATAGTCCAAAGTAATTGAGAGACAAATGTTTAAATGGCTGGGGCACGGGTAAATGGTAGGAGTATGCATGACTGCATGGGGTTAAGGGGAAAGTCAGGGATCATAATCACTTGTGGCAGGAAATATCGTCAGGGGTAGTAATTTTCGAGGTGTAGCACATCAATCCTGCAATGTGAATGTAAGCCAGCAGTTTTTTATACTGGTATTCATTCAGAATTCAAATGATGACTTAAAATTTATTTTGCTGTCTTTGGCACGTATGCACAGGGAGGGAGGGGGAGTAGATAGTCCATGGGTAAACAACTCATTTACCTACAATATTATCCCCAAATCTGCTGAGAAGCTGGTGCTTTTAGAGTTGAAATGGCAAGTAGTGAATAATGGGCATACGTGTTGGAATACAATACGGTCTTTAGATTCATATAGTTTCTTCCCCAAGGCTTTGAGTCAATTGATTCAAGTGCAGAAAATTGACAATTTTGATAGTTTTCCTCTGCTTAAACAGCGCTTTCCAGACAGTGAAATGTATGACCTACTGACCTGTAAAGGCATATATGCGTATGATTATTACTGCTCTGGCGCACGGTTAAGCGACTAGAAACTACCTCCAATTGAAGCTTTCTATAATTCACTTACGAATAGTGAATGCACTGTCGAAGAATATGAATTTGCTAAGACGGTTTGGGAAAGGGTAATTGTAAAAATGGGTGGGATTATTGTAGAATGTACTTGGCCAGTGACGTACTCACTCTATTTGATATTGTCTGTAAGAACACAGATCAAATTTATTCCGAGTTTGGACTAGATATTGGCTATTATTTTACCACACCTCATTGGTGATGGACTTGATTCTAAAAATTAGTAGGGAGGAAATAGGGTTGATCACTGATGTGGATCAAAGACTTTTTGTAGAAAGATCGATTAGGGGGGGGGGGTATGTTTCTCATGGAGATCGGGTTCTAACAACGGATCCAACTGGACAAGACACTGGCGTAAAGTCTAATGCAGTTTTTCTTGACATGAACTCATTTTAACCCTCGGGAATGTCTCACTACTCTTTGCCAAGTGGAGTTTATAAATGGCTTGAGAATCCTTGTGAGATCCCCGACATTCACACCGTCGAGGAAATTGGGCCACAAGGATGGTTCTTTGAAATTGTCGGGAAAATACCATTGTAACTTCACGATTCTGTCAAATATTTTGTATTTCCATGTGTCAATAGACCAGTGACCAAGGAATCATTGAACCCATACAACCGGTCTTTAGTCGATGATATGGGAATGCACTGGACCCCCTCCAAGCAGAAACTGATTGCAGATCTGGACCCGAAACATAATATTGTTGTTCACAATGTGCTTTTACGATGGATGGTGAACAATGGTTTCAAGGAAACAAAAATACACAGGGCCCTGCAATTCAATCAAAAACCACACTTGAAGACGTTTATCGACACCTTTGTCGGTAAACGCTAAATCGCAAAAAGTAAAGTTGAAAAAGAAATATACAAGCTTATTTTAAATTCAGCTTTTGGCAAAATGTGTGAAAGCGTACGAAAAAGATCATGTTGTGACGTCGTATAATGCCCCCAAGAATGTACACGAATTATTGCTGACCCCAATTTTACAACATTGACGAGCATAGAGCCGAAAAAGGTTCTTCTACACAGGAAAAAAAGAAATGTTGATGTGAACAAGATTATAGCGGGAGGCAGTTCTGTACTGGAAATTTCCAAAAAAAAATGTTGTCTTAATTTTACAATGTGTTCAAGGTACAACGGCCAAGGGAGGGGAGGTTCAAGTTTATTATGGGGACACAGATTCTCTGCTGTTAAAAGTTAAAACCGGGGATTTATTAAATGATTTGGAAAAAGGGGTGCACATCAGCTTGCGGATGGATTTCACTAACTGGAATTCGTCCCTCTACCCCGAGTTGGTGAAAAGTCAAGCCCCCAATCAACTATTAATGTTAAAATCAGAGACGGGGAGCAATTCAATATCCAATGGGGTTTTCCCCAGTCCTAAAGTTTATTGTGTAGAAACAGACGACAAGGATGTAAAGAAGGCGTGCAAAGAGGTGCCTACACACTTTGTAAAAAATAATTTCAGCAGGAGTGTCTACAGAAACTGTTTAGATAGTTAGATAGCAAAGGTGCTATCAATTCGCTCTCTGCAGTATAGAAACTATACTCTTAGAGTTGAAAAAACGCCATGTCATGTATATCTGACAAGGTCTTTGTGCTCGAGAATGGTGTAAAAGTACCCCCCCCCCCTACGGCCACTATCAAATTTCAGACCGAGTTGAATGTGTAGACTATTGCAACCAACTCGGTCTGGATAAATTAACTTAAATGCTCAAATAGTACAATCAATTAACTACAGCAGCAGCATCGGCAATTGTAAACAAAATTTCCGACCCGCGTCCCTGCACGTGGTCCCCAGGGGGATGGGGGGTCCCGCCCACGGCCGGCCTTCGGTCTGCGGCCCCGGGGGGCGGGAGGCCCTTGGGGGGAGAGTCTCATCTTTTAAATTCATAGTCTAGAATGTTGTTCAACTGTGCTGCTATTGCTATTGTTCATGTTGTATTTTAAGTGGTTTTTTTTGTCAATAAGTGAAAAATGTTGTTCTTCATGCTATTGTTGTACAAAAAGTGTTGTTGTTAATAAATGAAAAATACTGTTGTTGTTGAACAAATAGTGTTCTTGTTGCTATTGTTGTACAAAAGTGTTTTTGTCAATAAATGAAAAATATTGTTCTTGTTGTTGTTGTTGCTATTGTTGTACAAAAAGTGTGGGCTATTTTAAATTTTGAAAAAAAAAGAAAATTTTTTTCATTTTTTTTCTTTATGTGTGGCCCATCAAACTTCCCCAAAAGTCTTATTGGCAATAAGCAAATTCTGAAGAAATTAAGAGAATATAGTCCTCTAATAACGCCGACATTTAAAAAAGAAGAAGAGGAAGATTTTAATTCAATCTTGGAAAATACCAGCAGCAGCAGCAGCAATTATTTTATAACACCAGCGATGGTGGCTGCTAGACAAAAGCGAAGACGTATTGATTTCCCCTCCAGTTTGCAAAAGGGGAGCGGACATTACACTACGTGTTTGCGTTCAAAATGGATGAAGTTTTAAAACATGTCTATGAAAATATTGGTGAAGCGGGAAGCCTAAGTTCCCCCACAACGCTTTCTAAAGTTACCTCTGACATAGATGGCAGCACATTAAAAAAGCAAAAGAGTTTCTAGAAAAAGAGTATCTCAGAATCGCAGGCTTTGTGGCAAACAATATCGACAAACTAAAGCCTTTTTCCCTCTGCATATAATGCAAACTGGTCTTTTAACTTTAGACACAATTCAACGGCATCACAATGCACCATACAAATATATTCTAGTGGCAATCAGTGTCTTTAGTCCCTATGCCTATGCCATTCCATTGGAATCAAAGAGAGGTGTTGAAGTTGTTCATGCTTTAGTAATTATTCTTGAACAGAATTGCTATAGAAAAATTCAACCGGATCGTGGTAGTGAATTTGTTAATCCTCATGTGCAAAAGTTTCTATTGAAATATAATACAACGCTCTATCATAGTCACAGCCCGATACAGGCTGCATTGGCTGAACGATTGATAAGAATGATTCATAAATTAATTTCGAGATATTGCACGCTGAAAAATACTGCTGCTTTTATTCATTATTTAGATAAAATCATGCAAATGTATAACCAACGACCACATCGATCCCTGTCCAATGTTCGCCCACAGGAAGTTCAGTGCAGTGAAAATACATTTGATGCTTTTCTGAAGCAATATTCCAGTGAAAAAAAAATTGTGAAGAATAAATTCAATGTTGGCGGTACTGTTCAAATACATAGAACCACCAATATTTTTGAAAAGGGGAATTATTTATTGAGCACTGAACTTTTTAAAGTGTCTAAAATCCTAGACACTGAACCCACGACACATCGACTGCGAGACACGAAAGATGATGAGATTCTCGGAGTTTTTTATGAATACGAACTACAAAAAGTTAGAAACACTAGTGAAATTTATCAAATTGAAAAGATATTAAAGAGTCGTACTCGCAGGGGCAAGAGACAGTTGCTTGTTCGCTGGCTAGGATACAACTCTGATTTTGATTCTTGGGTTGCAGTTGAAGCCATTAACAATGCCCAATGATTTTTATGTGACATTCGCGTCAAATGTTTCCGATCCTCTCTACAATGATTTGAATAGAACAAGTGATTTTTGGACGAAACTCTCTCCCACCATCAAATTCAACGGCGCGTATGAAGTGGTTCTTGTCGACTGTATTCTCAAAAATACATATGACATCCTGAGTAAAGATCGCAAATATGATATAAAAATTAGACCCTATGATTGGCCGCCACCCCCAGGTGATCAAGAACAAATTCAAAAGATCAATTGGATGAATTATCAATATATTGAATTACCCTACGAAGAACTCACCTGCATGAATGATTTATGTCGTTCAATCAATAAAAGAATTTCCGGTCGTAAAAAAGGAGTCTTTCATTTCAACTATTCAAAGGAAGAGGGTAAGATCCACATTAGTTCACCCATTGCCGATGAAAAGGTTATTCTCAATGATAATCAATAGGCTTTAAACTCAATATAATCAATGGTAAAAGTGCTGGAAACACTATTTTATTTTTGCTGACTACCCGCCTGCCTTCTCCACGGACACATGTGTATTTCTCTACGCTTCATTTGTTGAAATATCAAGAGTTGGTAATAGCAATGTTCCCCTCCTACGAGTTCTTGAACGAAAAATCAATCAAGAACATATTCACCATTACAATATAAAGCATCTTCAGTATATCCCCGTAAACACTTCCTATTTGGAACTCTGTCAGTTAACACTAAGAACTGAATTAGGTGATCATTTAGCAATATCAAAAGGTTTGGCTGTGATTACACGCCATTTTCGACCCATTCAACAACAAGATGTCTAATAGAAAAGTGGTATTCATTTGTCCTGATACTGACTGCCATGTTAATACTCTTGGCCAAAGACAACTGGGCAATGGAATCGACTATTACAAAGGTCGCTCATCAGTGTCTGGCTATGGTCTTGGCAGTTGGTTTACTAAGCTGTTTCGCTCTGCACTACCTCTGGCTATAAAATATATTGTACCGGCTGCGACAAATTTTGCATCCTCTGCACTATACGACTGGAGCTCTGGCAAGGATTTAAAGAAAAAGTGCATCGGAAAATCTTAGGTCCAGTGCGCGAACCCTTGGCGAAAAATTGAAATCTCATCAAAATGGAAAAGGTTTTAAAAGGTCTAGAAACAGTGCACCACTCATCAGTCTCTATTCAGGTCTGAAACGAAAGACATCAAAAGATATAACCCTTGTCAACGAAAAGAAGGAAAAAGAGACGACATGCACAGTAAACAGTAGAAGAAGAAGCCGTAGGAAGAGAATTGTTATATCGAAACTAGATTTCTTTTCATAGATGACATATCTAACGCATAAGGATTCCCAACCTTCAATCACTTCATCTTCAAATCTATTCAATGCAGAAAATGTTGATGTGAGTGTAAAACATGGATACTATGCACAATTTTATCCACAACAACCCCTCTCCGATAATATCCACTTTCAAATTTTTTCCAACGAAGACTACTTTATGGACATGTCCTTGACATTTATAGATTTACGAATGAAAGTCCGGAAATCCGATAATACATTGCCAGTTCTTGCCGATGGAATATCCTATGAAAATTGTATATTACATAATTTTTTTCGTCAAATCAGTGTCTACATAAAAGGTATACTGGTGAGGACAAGCAACAATCTCTCCAATTATACAAGCTATATGTAATTCATGCTGATGACACCCAAGTCATACAAGGAATTGAGAGGTACCTCCAATGGATATGAATATATTACTAATACTGATAGTACAGATGCACTTAAAAATACTACAACTATTAAATTACATCTAGTTAGAAAAATATATCATGAAATATTTAATATACCCCAATTGCTACCACCCAATATCAAAGTCGATGTAAAATTGACGCTTGCTCCATCCAATTTCATTTTACGAAAAGAACTTGCTGCCAATCCTGATGTAACTCTCTCCCTCACCTCAGCAATACTACATGTACGCAAACAGCAGGTTATGAGTTCTGTTGATTTTGCAGTGGAAAAACTGAGAGCCAGTGGAAATAATATTAAACTACTTTTTCCTCATACAATCACCAATCAACGTCATATTGCCACAGGCTCATGTGCCTTCACCGACTCACCCTTAATCAATGGCGAAATTCCGTCAAAATTAGCATTGGCATTTGTAAAAAGCGCTAGTGCAATAGGATCGTGGACTGGATGCCCACATAAATTTGAAATGTTTGGGATTTCATCTTTTGTCTGCAAAGTAAATGGAATCCCACTCTACAATCTATCTTTTGATAAATCCTATAGGACATTGTATGAGTTGACAATACAAACCCTAGATCATGATTCACAACTATTTGAAAATGGTATAACCGAAAACATGTTTGCTAAAACGCATGGCATCATTGTATTGGATTGGTCTGGAACCCAGGATATGAGTATAGTACGAACGGGGAGTGTGCGTTTAGAGTGTACATTTGCCGACCCATTAGCTGAGAGTATTGTACTAATCTCACTAAATCAATTTGAAACCTATTGAGAAATCACTCCCGAAGGCAGTGTTTTACTAGACTTTGCACCATGAACACCAGTCAAATAATCAATGTGTTTAATATGGACCCCTACATGTCCAAATACAGATCCTATTGTCTGCCCTTGGACTTTCTTGGAAAAATTAAAAATGCCAACAATACCCTGATCATTGTTAATAACAGTCCATCGACTGTGAATACTGGCCATTGGTTGTGCATCTTTCAAACAATGAAGACGATTGAATTTTTCGATCCTCTCGGCCTACCCTATACATTCTACACTCCACACATCATCAACTATATTGTGAGCAGTGGGAAAAATATTATTCAAAATCGGAAGAGAGTGCACGATCTAACGACTAAAAGCTGTGGTTTCCATGCGCTACTATATTTCGTGTTGAGATGTCGCGGCTGTACTTACAAGCAGTTTCTCAACATTTATGTAGACAATCCACGTCTGAACAACTTTATGGTGGAAAAAATCCTCTCAGACCTGCATAATATTGATTGTAGTGCCCTACGAGTAAAGTACTTAAAAAATGTATGTGAATTTGTTTATTAATAAAGAAATGTATATATATATATACAACAATGTCTTTATTCTTCACTTTAGATTTCTTCTTCGGTGTATAGGAAACTGTCGTAAACCACTAATGCTGGTAGATCATTTGAATTCACTGTATATTGACCTTGATTGGCTGCAAAGTCAGGATCACATTTTCTACAGTATAATGTAACTTCACTCTTGTCATATCTCTTTGTATAGTCAATGATACTATTTGCATTCATATTGTGAAATTCACGTGTTTCAATCTGTCTATTTGAAGCAATATCACATACAGTGTATTCAAATGGTGAATCACATTCGGTAACTGCCAAATAAAAATCCCTAGGTTTATAGTCATAATAGGCAGTGTCGTCACAACGATGACGTAGAAACCAAATGTTTTTGTTAACCCAACAGTTGAATCGTAGACCTGATTCTTCCTCCCAAAATAATTTAAATCCACGACGATACCAGTCTCGTAGAATTAAACTAAAATCACGTTTGGGGTTCTTTCCAATCATACCGGGGTAAGTATTCTCCCACTGATCACATTTGTCATAGTGGCAATTGGAGCATAGTTGTCCTCTAGGGTGAGAGTCACAAATCTCTTCAAGACATGAATTACATCCTTTAATTTGTACTGCAGATCCTCTATGTAATTTATAAGGATTGCATAATTTGCACTTTTCATTAAAGTCATGCATAGTGGACATGTATAGAACATTTTTTGGTTTCCGATGTCAACTCTCTCACAGATAAAAAGAAACTGATCCACATTCGATAAATTCAGAGGGGAATGGGAGAGGAGTAACTCTGTGACGTTACCTCTTTCGAAGGGGGAGCCATCTACATTGAATCTATGGCAAAGTTTTCAAAAGTATATCCACGATATTATTCTGCTTTGTTTCAATTAATATAACAATATATTGAGTATAAGCATTTGAGTCATATCGAAAAAGCTTCATACAATAGTCCAATGGGGGAGAATCAGTTTTCATTATATTGTCAAGTGACGCCTGTTAGAATATCTTCCGTTGAAGGGATAACTCAAGAAAATCGTCATCCAGAAATCAAATGTTTTTCCATAATCACAAGATTCGATCTAATTCTCTCTTTCTCAAATTTATTCATTTTTCAATCCTATCACTCTCACTGCGTACTCTAGACTAACCATGATTCGTTCTACTTCAATAATATTCGATTGTCTAACATTCTAAAGAAAGGGTGACATTTTCGATTTCGAAACAATTTTATTGTATAATTACAACAATAATTTATATTACACATGTACAATTAGTGATATAACTTATTGTCCTCTATATACTTCACTATTGCATTTAAAGCACTTTGAAGTCTATTCACATGTGCTATATCAACTTTTGAAGCGAAGCATAATTGATCCTCCATTTTAAATTTGCTCAATGATAACACATACCTTGCATATACTTCATCCCATTCAAGACAAAGCCATGATCCTCTCGTGATTTTCACCGCAATGTTTGGTGCTCTTGTATCATTGCTAC
Organism: Artemia sinica; assembly: GCA_027921565.1. Lineage (NCBI taxonomy): Eukaryota > Metazoa > Arthropoda > Branchiopoda > Anostraca > Artemiidae > Artemia > Artemia sinica. Next base: position 66,471,603 of record CM051266.1, on the reverse strand, counting down.
CAACTCCACTATCAACTTCTAATAGTGTAAAAATTCCACTCATTATTACAAATATATCTTAACGAGTAAAGTCAAACTGTTCCCACTCCTTGAATTCTATTCTCACACTAATAACAACTAAAGCAAAAATCCTTCCTTATATTCACTGCGATCTTGTCCTGTTAGTGTTTCCGACTCCTATGATTGGTCTAGAAAGAGACACGTGATCCTGTCCCGTCGATTATCCAGCAATTGTTGTTGAACTTATATCTAAATCCAAGAAACAACAAACAAATTGACCAAAACTCATAACCATCAAACAAACATCAAACAAACCATCAAACAAAATACTGTTGTTGCTATTGTTGTTGAACAAATAGTGTGTGCTATTCTTGCTGTATTTCAAGTTGTTGATGTTAATAAATGAAAGAAATATTGTTTTTGTTGTTAACGTGCTAGATAGATCTATGGGAACATCATTATTTATTCATTGAACAAGTATGGTTTACATTTAGTTGTAGTCCGACTATTGACAACAGCAGCAGCAGTATGCATCCATTTAAAACACCATTCAGGTCGTTTCTGTGTGGCCCATCAATGTCTGGGAAAACGACACTTTTAGCTAAAATAATTAAAAATTGTAATAAAACATTTTAGGAAAGACTAAAGAAAATTTACTATTGCTACAGCATTTGGCAGGAGTCCTACGATCATATAAAAGCTATTGCCACATCCATGCCAATACAATTCATACGGGGACTTGATGTTTTCAATAGTACTGAACCAAGCTCATGGCTGATTATTGATGATTTGGCTAAATCAATTGAACAGTTCTTACAGGAAATGCTACAGCTGTTTACCGTTCGCTCTCATCATGAACACATTTCCATAACCCTAGTTCCGCACAATCTGTTGCATGAAAGAAAATTTATGAGAACTCTTGCTTTGAATTGCACCATCTATATTGTCTACCGAATTGTTCGTGATTCTCGCTCGTTAATAACTCTCAATAAGCAAATATATCCAGGTGCTCCCCAATTTCTGCTGTCAGCGTACAGTCAGGCGACAAATAAGCCTACGGGTATTTTTTGCTAGATCTTAATCAGAATACACCCGAGGATCTACGTGTAGTCACAGATATTTTTGACAAAGAAATTACTGTAATTATTACCGAAAATCGAGTAAATTAAGTAAAGAGTAAATTAAGACCTGAATATATGTCAAAATCAACTGGAATTACTTGAAAATCGAGTTGCTAGAGTTGAAGCCAAGATCGATGATGCTGACCAAGAGTTGAGACTGGATTCACTACTGTTCAACGGTGTCAAGCAATCCCCCGGCGTTGAATTAAAAGATGCAACAATGAATATTATACGCAATAAGATGGCGTTCTCAGGTCTTGCTGATAGTGATGTTATATCTGTGCATAGGTTTCGGTTGAACTCTGTTGATAGCCGCCCTGATAAAATTGCTCCTGTTTTAGTGAAGTTTAAAGACCGTCACACAGCTGTGAAAGTTTTTGCTTGCAAAAAAAACCTAGTGAACACGAAGATTTTTGTGGCTGAGAACTTAACAAAGAAAAAAAGAGAATTGTTGAATGCTGCAAGGGAAAAATACGGCAATAAGTTCGTGTGGTCAAACCAAGGTCGGATCTACGTCCGTCCGGAGAATGCAACTTCTGCTCGTAGACTTTGGTCTCTGAATGACATATTCGATCGTGATTGAGTGTCTTTTTTTTTTTTTTTTTTTTTTTTTTTTTTTTTTTTTTTTTTTTTTTTTTTTTTGTATTTAAATTTTGAGTTTTTATATGTGTTTTTTTTTTGTATTTAAATTTTGAGTCTTTATATGTGCTTATCTATTCTTATTATTATTCAATTATTCCTATTCAATTTATGAGTCTTTATATGTGTTTTTTTTGTGTTTAAATTTTGAGTCTTTATATGTGTTTATCTATTCTTATTATTATTCAGTTATTCCTATTTCCTTTCTTTCTAGTTTATGTATGGGTTTTATCCCTAATGAAGAAAACAAGATCGTGGCTTTTTATTTTACTTTCTTATTATGGTTAGTTTACTCCCAATACCTCGGTTAGAGTTGCTTGAAAAAAATTCGCTCTTAGTTGATGATGTTTTATCACATCAGATAGGACTCCATTTTCAAGATCGAGTTGATGAATGCCCCAAGCCACTCCGTCCTAGCCGCTACGTTCGTTTTGAAGAGTTTGGTCAAATTAAAAAAGAGTTGAATAGTTTGTGTGTTGCTCAATGGAATTGCCACACAACGTCGGCTTTTGAAGAAATTGTTCAGTTTTTAAGTAATGTTGATAGTGTGATTGATGTTTTGGGAATTTATGAATCATTCTTGAGTTTGTATAGTCTTCTCTCTTCCTACGCTTTTCCAGGTTACCAACTGATATCGAAGTCGCGGCATTCAATGGGGCGTGGGGGACTTGCATTTTTGGTGAGAGAGGGATTGAATTTTGAGGAAAGGGAGGACCTTTATTTATGGAATGAAGGTAAGATTGAAATTTTTTCCATTGAGATTGAAATAAATAATGGTAAAAAGTTAATTGTTTGCCTGGTTTATAGACCCCCTGGTGCTCATCCGGAGGAATTTTTTCAGGAGTTTGATATGTTTTTAAGCAGGGCCCAGTCTAATCGATCAGAGTGTGTTATTCTGGGTGATTTTAATTTTGATTTATTGAATTTAAATAGTGTTAATTTAGAATTTTAAAATCTTGCATTATCTCATGATTTGTACCCAGTGAATCTGATTCCTTCTCGTATCACTGCTCAGTCGGCAACATTAATTGATAACATATTTGTTTCTTCAAATCTATTGAGGCAAGCATTCTGTGATGTTCTCCTTCAACCTGCTTCTGACCACCTCCCGATTGTTTGTATGATAAATAGTATCAAAACTTCGACTAAAAACCCAAGTAAGAGAGTTTATAGAGATATGAGAAATAATAACTTGAGAAAGCTGAAAGAGCAAGTTAGTACTATAGCATGGGATGAAGTTAGCGAAGAGCAGAATGCAACTACAGCATTTGACAGGTTTATGAATATTCTCTTACCGATATATGAGGCGTCTTGTCCTCTGAGGAAAATGAGGAAAAAGAAAAATGAGCCAAGAAAGCCATGGGTGACCACAGAATTGCTTGAAATGATGGAAATGCGAAACCAGCTTTTTGAAAAACATTTACAGAGCCCGGAAAATGCGAGTTTATTTGAAGAATTTAAGCGAGTCAGAAACAAAGTTAACCATAAGCGTCGCAGTGAGAAAAAAGCATATTATGCTTCTGCTTTTGATGGTAAAAGTGGTGATGCAAAAGGAACCTGGCGACTGATAAATGAGGTTTTAAAAGGGAAGACTAATGATAATGATGGAGTAAAGAGTCTGATGGTGAATGGAAGTGAAATCACTGATAAACAGGAAATGGCTGATGAATTCGGAAAATATTTCACGAACATAGGCGCGAGTATTAAGGAAGACGTAGCTAAAAAATCTAGAAATCATCTGTTAAAGTCCTTTATTGATAATCGAGGCGAAGGGCACAGTTTTTCGTTCGAGAAGTGCACAGCAAAGGAGATCGAGAGCACAGTGAAAGGACTGAAGTCCAACTCGGCCGGAATTGATGGACTTAATCTTAGGGCTGTAAATGCTATCCTAGTTTATATATTACCTTGTCTAACTGACTTAATAAATCTATCACTCCAGACCGGCGAATTCCCTAGTGGTATTAAACTAGCAAAGGTAATACCATTGTATAAAGGGGGGAAGAAACAAGAACTATCGAATTGGCGACCGATATCGTTATTGCCTATTTTTTCTAAAATTATGAAAAGATAATTCACAGCAGACTTTATGAATATTTGGATAAACTAGGAATATTGTATGACAGCCAATTTGGATTCCGCAGTAAACGTTCTACTAGCCATGCTGTTCATCATCTTCTGGATGTAATCAATGGAACTCTAGAAAAAGGTCTTATTCCTTTAACGATCTTTGTTGACTTCAAAAAAGCCTTCGACACTGTGGATTTTGAGTTGCTGCTGTGTCGCCTATCTAGTCTGGGGATAAAAGATGTTTGCTTGGATTGGTTTAAATCATACTTGTATGGAAGGTCAACTAAAGTAATGATAGATGACATCGTTAGCGGAGTCTATCCTGTAAAATGTGGAGTTCCTCAGGGCTCAGTCCTTGGTCCATTACTCTTTCTCGTATACATTGATACTCTGAGGTTCTACATGCCTGAAGCAACTGTTACAGCATTTGCAGATGATACTGCTTTGACAATATCTGCACAGTCACTGGAAGAACTAGTAGATAAAGCAAACCGAACGCTGGAAAACCTTTTGGTGTTTACCTCCTTGAGTTACCTTGCTGTTAATACTTCTAAGACAAATTATATGATTTTTAGTAGGGTAGGAAAAATTGTAAATAGTGCTTCCGTAGTATTTGATAAATTGTCGCTTTCACAGGTTTTTGAAAATAAATATTTAGGATTTTATGTTGATAATAATTTGAGTTGGAAGAAACACATAAATATGATTTCTTCTAAACTTGCACGAGGTCTTGGAGTGATGCGGCGTTTGAAACACGTGTTACCCTTAAGTGTTTTAAGAAATATATATCATACTGTTTTTCATCCTTTTATTGTTTATGGTTGCTGTATTTATGCATCTAATTTTACTTCAAATATTAAAAGACTGCAGATTCTTCAGAATAAGGCACTACGAGTACTGGGTGAGTTTGTTCAGTATGAGCATACGCGTGAATCTTTTATTAGTTTTAGAATTTTAAATATTCATCAGATCAGGGACCATCAGGCGGGAGTGTTTACTTACCAGGTGCTTAATAGATTATCTCCAGAATATTTTAGAGATTTTTTTAAGTTTAATTCTGATTATCATCATCATAGGACTAGAGGTCGTGGAAGCTTAGTCTCAGAAGTAAGGAGTACGAGTCGATCTAGTTTTGCAATTAGAAATTATGCAGTTAATTTGTGGAATGGTTTCCCGGAGAGCATTAGGGAGTCAGAAAACCAGTTTCAGTTTAAAATTAGATTAAAAAAGTTTTTGTTGGGTGGGAATTAATTTTTTTTTTTTTTTAATGTTAAATTGTAATTAAGTTGTAAAACAAAATGTTAAAAAAAAAGTTAAATTGAGTTAATTTGTATTGAATGGTATGAAAAGAGTAGAAAGCGTTAATGAGTTTTGGTTTATGATAAAAGATTGTGTGACGTTGCTCAAGTCACAATAGTGGCTTAATAAAACGTCATACGTTCTTACCATCTCTACGTTTGTTGATAATGTTATTCAAAAAATGTGTTGTAAGTGCCAGTTAAGTATGATGTATTATTAGTTGAAAATAAAAGTCAAGTCAAGTCAAGTCAAGTCTGTATATCCTCCGGTGAACAGTAGAAAAAGCTATTAGTTGTCATCATAACACAGAAGAAACTACAGCAACAACGGCATTTATTTTCCGTTTTAGGTACTTCACAACCCCCACTCAAGAAAGCCATACTCAAACATGGTGTTGACAATGATTTCATTAATCTAATATCTGAACTTTGTTTAAAGTTAACTGAGGGCGATGTACACTTGCCAGAAGGTGTTAGACAACAGACAAAGCAACATTGTTCGATTGTACGTGCCTTGACTTGCAAATACAAAGGAAAAATTTTTAAAAGAAAACGTCTCCTTCAAGCGGGCGGTAGCTTTTTTACACTTTTACTACCAATAATCACAGGACTTGTAAACAGTATTCTCTAGATGGCTAAACCCTATAAATTGACTCCAATAGAACTTGTCCTCTCACCCGTGGAACATTTTGAAGACAATCTAAGCAAATTCATTAATAATAAAAATATTGCCGACGATAAAAAGCTAGTTTTACTTCAAGGTGCATTGCGTCTTGTGGACAAACATAGACCTTATCGTGAGAGACCCGTCGCCGTCACAGATCCCCCTAAACAGGAAACTTCTCCTCAAGATTCTACACAATCAAAGGAGAAGGAATTGAATTTCATAGTGACATCAATTGGAAACCTATTTCCAGTGACCTATCGAGAACGGAGTAAAAGAGTATTAGCATATCTCATGTTGGAAAGTGGTGATGATTATTAAGTTCAAATCGATAACACAGGGAAACGAATTATAATTCAGGGAAAAAGTTATAATCTATTTGATTTAATTTGTGATATGGTGACGAATCGTAAAGGACTTTTATCATTTGACAATAATCTATACACCTTTCTAAATGCATCAAACTTCCCCAAAAGTCTTATTGGCAATAAGCAAATTCTAAAGAAATTAAGAGAATATAGTCCTCTAATAACGCCGACATTTAAAAAAGAAGAAGAGGAAGATTTTAATTGAATCTTGGAAAATACTAGCAGCAGCAGCAGCAATTATTTTATAACATCAATGATGGTGGCTGCTAGACAAAAGCGAAGACGTATTGATTCATCCTCCAGTGTGCAAAAGGGGAGTTGACATTACACTACGTGTTTGCGTTCAAAATGGATGAAGTTTTAAAACATGTCTATGAAAATATTGGTGAAGCGGGAAGCCTAAGTTCCCCCACAACGCTTTCTAAAGTTACCTCTGACATAGATGGCAGCACATTAAAAAAAGCAAAAGAGTATCTAGAAAAAGAGTATCTCAGAATCGCAGGCTTTGTGGCAAACAATATCGACAAACTAAAGCCTTTTTCCCTCTGCATATAATGCAAACTGATCTTTTAACTTTAGACGCAATTCAACGGCATCACAATGCACCATACAAATATATTCTAGTGGCAATCAGTGTCTTTAGTCCCTATGCCTATGCCATTCCATTGCAATCAAAGAGAGGTGTTGAAGTTGCTCATGCTTTAGTAATTATTCTTGAACAGAATTGCTATAGAAAAATTCATTCGGATCGTGGTAGTGAATCTGTTAATCCTCATGTGCAAAAGGTTCTATTGAAATATAATACAACGCTCTATCATAGTCACAGCCCGATACAGGCTGCATTGGCTGAACGATTGATAAGAATGATTCCTCAATTAATTTCGAGATATTGCACGCTGAAAAATACTGCTGCTTTTATTCATTATTTAGATAAAATCATGCAAATGTATAACCAACGACCGCATCGATCCCTGTCCAATGTTCGCCCACAGGAAGTTCATTGCAGTGAAAATACATTTGATGCTTTTCTGAAGCAATATTCCAGTGAAAAAAAAATGTGAAGAATAAATTCAATGTTGGCGGTACTGTTCGAATACATAGAACCACCAATATTTTTGAAAAGGGGAATTATTTATTGAGCACTGAACTTTTTAAAGTGTCTAAAATCCTAGACACTGAACCCACAACATATCGACTGCGAGACACGAAAGATGATGAGATTCTCGGAGTTTTTTATGAATACGAACTACAAAAAGTTAGAAACACTAGTGAAATTTATCAAATTGAAAAGATATTAAAGAGTCGCACTCGCAGGGGCAAGAGACAGTTGCTTGTTCGCTGGCTAGGATACAACTCTGATTTTGATTCTTGGGTTGCAGTTGAAGCCATTAACAATGCCCAATGATTTTTATGTGACATTCGCGTCAAATGTTTTCGATCCTCTCTACAATGATTTGAATAGAACAAGTGATTTTTGGACGAAACTCTCTCCCACCATCAAATTCAACGGCGCGTATGAAGTGGCTCTTGTCGACTGTATTCTCAAAAATACATATGACATCCTGAGTAAAGATCGCAAATATGATATAAAAATTAGACCCTATGATTGGCCACCACCCCCCGGTTATCAAGAACAAATTCAAAAGATCAATTGGATGAATTATCCATATATTGAATTACCCTACGAAGAACTCACCTGCATGAATGATTTATGTCGTTCAATCAATAAAAGAATTTACGGTCGTAAAAAAGGAGTCTTTCATTTCAACTATTCAAAGGAAGAGGGTAAGATCCACATTAGTTCACCCATTGCCGATGAAAAGGTTATTCTCAATGATAATCAAAAGGCTTTAAACTCAATATAATCAATGGTAAAAGTGCTGGAAACACTATTTTATTTTTGCTGACTACCCGCCTGCCTTCTCCACGAACACATGTATATTTCTCTACGCTTCATTTGTTGAAACATCAAGAGTTGGTAATAGCAATGTTCCCCTCCTACGAGTTCTTGAACGAAAAATCAATCAAGAACATATTCACCATTACAATATAAAGCATCTTCAGTATATCCCCGTAAACACTTCCTATTTGGAACTCTGTCAGTTAACACTAAGAACTGAATTAGGTGATCCTTTAGCAATATCAAAAGGTTTGGCTGTGATTAAACGCCATTTTCGACCCATTCAACAACAAGATGTCTAATAGAAAAGTGGTATTCATTTGTCCTGATACTGACTGCCATGTTAATACTCTTGGCCAAAGACAACTGGGCAATGGAATCGACTATTACAAAGGTCGCTCATCAGTGTCTGGCTATGGTCTTGGCAGTTGGTTTACTAAGCTGTTTCGCTCTGCACTACCTCTGGCTAGAAAATATATTGTACCGGCTGCGACAAATTTTGCATCCTCTACACTATACGACTGGAGCTCTGGCAAGGATTTAAAAAAAAGTGCATCGGAAAATCTTAGGTCCAGTGCGCGAACCCTTGGCGAACAATTGAAATCTCATCAAAATGGAAAAGGTTTTAAAAGGTCTAGAAATAGTGCACCACTCATCAGTCTCTATTCAGGTCAGAAACGAAAGACATCAAAAGACATAACCCTTGTCAACGAAAAGAAGGAAAAAGAGACGACACGCACAGTAAACAGTAGAAGCAGAAGCCGTAGGAAGAGAATTGTTAGATCGAAACTAGATTTCTTTTCATAGATGACATATCTAACGCATAAGGATTCCCAACCTTCAATCACTTCATCTTCAAATCTATTCAATGCAGAAAATGTTGATGTGAGTGTAAAACATGGATACTATGCACAATTTTATCCACAACAACCCCTCTCCGATAATATCCACTTTCAAATTTTTTCCAATGAAGACTACTTTATGGACATGTCTTCGACATTTATAGATTTACGAATGAAAGTCCGGAAATCCGATAATACATTGCCAGTTCTTGCCGATGGAATATCCTATGAAAATTGTATATTACATAATTTTTTTCGTCAAATCAGTGTCTACATAAAAGGTATACTGGTGAGGACAAGCAACAATCTCTCCAATTTTACAAGCTATATGCAATTCATGCTGATGACACCCAAGTCATACAAGGAATTGAGAGGTACCTCCAATGGATATGAATATATTACTAATACTGATAGTACAGATGCACTTAAAAATAATACAACTAGTAAATTACATCTAGTTGGAAAAATATATCATGAAATATTTAATATACCCCAATTGCTACCACCCAATATTAAAGTCGATGTAAAATTGACGCTTGCTCCATCCAAATTCATTTTACGAAAAGAACTTGCTGCCAATCCTGATGTAACTCTCTCCCTCACCTCAGCAATACTACATGTACGCAAACAGCAGGTTATGAGTTCTGTTGATTTTGCAGTGGAAAAACTGAGAGCCAGTGGAAATAATATTAAACTACTTTTTCCTCATACAATCACCAATCAACGTCATATTGCCACAGGCTCACGTGCCTTCACCGACTTCACCGAAGGGTGAGTCGGTGAAGGCACGTGAGCCTGTGGCAATATGACGTTGATTGGTGACGTGAAGTTACGTTGATGTAACTTCACTCTTGTCATATCTCTTTGTATAGTCAATGATACTATTTGCATTCATATTATGAAATTCACGTGTTTCAATCTGTCTATTTGAAGCAATATCACATACAGTGTATTCAAATGGTGAATCACATTCGGTAACTGCCAAATAAAAATCCCTAGGTTTATATTCATAATAAGCAGTGTCGTCACAACGATGACGTAGAAACCAAATGTTCTTGTTACCCCAACAGTTGAATTGTAGACCTGATTCTTCCTCCTTAAATAATTTAAATCCACGACGATACCAATCTCGTAGAAATAAACTAAAATCACGTTTGGGGTTCTTTCCAATCATACCGGGGTAAGTATTCTCCCACTGATCACATTTGTCATAGTGGCAATTGGAGCATAGTTGTCCTCTAGGGTGAGAGTCACAAATCTCTTCAAGACATGAATTACATCCTTTAATTTGTACTGCAGATCCTCTATGTAATTTATAAGGATTGCATAATTTGCACTTTTCATTAAAGTCATGCATAGTGGACATGTATAGAACATTTTTTGGTTTCCGATGTCAACTCTATCACAGATAAAAAGAAACTGATCCACATTCGATAAATTCAGAGAGGAATGGGAGAGGAGTAACTCTGTGACGTTACCTCTTTCGAAGGGGGGGCCATCTACATTGAATCTATGGCAATGTTTTCAAAAGTATATCCACGATATTATTCTGCTTTGTTTCAATTAATATATCAATAAATTGAGTATAAGCATTTGAGTCACATCGTAAAAGCTTCGTACAATAGTCCAATGGGGGAGAATCAGTTTTCATTATATTGTCATGTGACGCCTGTTAGAATATCTTCCGTTGAAGGGATAACTCAAGAAAATCGTCATCCAGAAATCAAATGTTTTTCCATAATCACAAGATTCGATCTAATTCTCTCTTTCTCAAATTTATTCATTTTTCAATCCTATCACTCTCACTGCGTACTCTAGACTAACCATGATTCGTTCTACTTCAATAATATTCGATTGTCTAACATTCTAAAGAAAGGGTGACATTTTCGATTTCGAAACAATTTTATTGTATAATTACAACAATAATTTATATTACACATGTACAATTAGCGATATAACTTATTGTCCTCTATATACTTCACTATTGCATTTAAAGCACTTTGAAGTGTATTCACATCTGCTATATCAACTTTTGAAGCGAAGCATAATTGATCCTCCATTTTAAATTTGCTCAATGATAACACATACCTTGCATATACTTCATCCCATTCAAGACAAAGCCATGATCCTCTCGTGATTTTCACCGCAATGTTCGGTGCTCTCGTATCATTGCTATCAACTCCACTATCAACTTCTAATAGTGTAAAAATTCCACTCATTATTACAAATATATCTTAACGAGTAAAGTCAAACTGTTCCCACTCCTTGAATTCTATTCTCACACTAATAACAACTATAGCAAAAATCCTTCCTTATATTCACTGCGATCTTGTCCCGTTAGTGTTTCCGACTCCTATGATTGGTCTAGAAAGAGACACGTGATCCTGTCACGTCGATTATCCAGCAATTGTTGTTGAACTTATATCTAAATCCAAGAAACAACAAACAAATTGACCAAAACTCATAACCATCAAACAAACATCAATAGACAGAACAGAAACAACATCAAACCAACAAACCAACCATCAACACACAGAACAGAAACAACATCAAATAACCATCAAACCATGAACAGAACATGGAAAAAAACATCAAATAACCATCAAACAGAACAGAACCATGAATAGATTATGTAAGCCTCGGAGTCAATAGGCCCCTCCTACTCACATCTTGCCTTTTGGTCAGTTGCACATCCCCTCATGATGCTCTGGAAGTTTCAGCATGATGTGGTAAGACGTTCCAAATATGTTGCTGATACGATTTTTTTACAATCCGTAGCCTATGCGCATAATATGTTTTGATTTAGTTTAACTTCCCCCTCAGTATTTCCTTATATTTTTGCTTCAATTAAAACAGCCTTGGTATTATTTGCTGTATATGCTGAGCAAAAGCTGTAGCGGTAGTAGAGATAGTACTAGCAGCAGTTGTAGAAGTAGTGGTAGGAGTTGTAGTAGTAGTAGCAGTAGTAACAGTAGTAGTAGTAGTGTGCAAATATTGCCTTTTTGGTTCATTGATCATCACCCTTATCATTTCCTTGGAGTTCTAAATAAATACCCTCAGTAATTCCTAAGTTAAGCCCTTTTGACAGCCTGTATGCACATAACGAGTTCTGATTTAGTTCAAATCTTCCCTCAACGTTCTCTGAAAGGTTCACCTGAATGCGTTTCGACTTTTCGGACACTAGACATCAAAAATACCCCCCTTTCTCGATAAAAAATACTACATGTTAACAATGGGTGAAATGCATAACTTACAACCCTGGCCCCGACGGGTCTGGGGCGGGTGTTCACATCCCAAGAGACATAGTTTTAGAGCCTATCAACTATGCTAAACAAACTCACTATCCCAAAATTTGGATTGGATGTGTTTGGAGAACTGATGAGCGTGGTAAAGGGGCTAGTTGCCCTCATACACTTTGACTCTTAAGAAGGGCACTACAACTTTCAATATCCAATCGAAACAGCTCTTTTTGAAGTTCAGCAACAGCTTCTTCTATACCATTCCTTCTATGCAGCTTGCAAGGCTATTTTGCTGCCAGCTGCACAAACTGATCAGCTGTTTAATGAATTAGGCATTGCTGGATGAATAACATGTAACTTGAAGGGTGTGAATCCGGTATTCATAAACAATAAGAGAATATTGAATAACTGAATAGACACCAAGCTTAAACAGTAAACATGAATCATAGGATTATGCCGTATGTACATATAAACGACAGTTGTATGTTGCTGGAGTACATGTAGGTGGTTGCATAAACAAGGAATAAACGTTAACTTGAGGCAAAGGGTTGATACTCAGACATTGTAGATGAATGTAACTTGTCGAAATGTTAAGCACAAGATTCATTTTTGCAAGGAATGTGGTTTCATTTTCGATGACTTATGAAATACATTAATAATAACTTAGCTTTTTACACATGTAAAACTTTGTTTCTACAGACGTCGAGGGTCAAGTGGTAAAATCCTGATGCGCAGCAGGTTGGGCAAAGCAACGTAGTATACTGGCACCTTTCAATATTTTTTTCCATTGATTGATATGAATTATTTACACACTAAGTCCTAAGTCAATTAGAATCGACATCTTAGGCTCAGGAATTTAATTTGGTTAGAGAAAATTATCCTGAAATATTCAACAAGATTAAACATTAAGTTGAAGACTGAAAATTATTTCTGTTGGAGGATCCTGTTTTGAAATAGATGCCAATATCTCCACTGCCTCCTAAAATCCCTTCAAAAAGAATTTTGAGAAACAATCACGACTACAAATACTGCAAAAATGAATTTACCCTTTGAATGCGTTGTTCTTGTCTCTGCTGTCCGAAACATATTTTAAACTGATTCTGATCCATTAAATTGCGCTGAAAATAAGGCTGCAAATTATAAATAATATCAGCCACTGGTGCCATAAAGGTGGCACTTACTTTCTGAGGTGGATGATCTTCTTCTTTGGCTTCCCTTGGTCTAGCAAGGTGAGTTGCAATTTCAACAGTTGAACCTTCACTTAAATTTCAGTATATAAACAAGCCAGGATCAGCTTGTTTCTCGAGAGCTTTGTTACTCCGATTACCAAATAATGAGTGAGATAATCAAGAAATGTATTAATTTTTACCATGTTAATGATGAGAAATAAGAGTTTTTGTATTCATTTTCTAGAACAAATAAAGTTGGGACACAAGGCAATAAGTTGGTCATTTTGTCACTGCTTCTTATATGCTGATTGCACATAAAAATAACTACTGGCTATACAAAAGCCAGAATCATACCATTCAAATAAAAACCAAAAAAATAAATAGATTAGACATAACTCGAATCATTACACATGCTGATAAGCCTGTAAGGTTCACTGAAAAATATTAAAACTGCAACAATATAAATAAGCAGAAACGGCTTAAAATTTAAATAACAGATAAACAAAATGGCTGCATTTTTCAAGGGTCTGTTCTAGTATATACACTGAAAAAATTCTAAAATAGAATCAGAATTGATGCTGAAACTCAAACAGCATCAAAGCTAACTAAAATATAAAAGGGATGTCAAAATGTTATTCTTATAATTGCAAAGTAAGATTTTCATTACCACCCTTTGCAGTTGGAGTCATTAGCTGGAAATTACCAATAGCTTAGAAGCTCAAGGGTCTGTTCAAGGGAATAAAAGGTCTGTTCTCCTATATACACGGAAAAAAATTTAATATGGAATCGAAAATTCATGCTGAAACTGAGACAGCATCACAGCTAACTAAAACATAAAAGGGATGTCAAACTGTTATTCTTATAATTGCAAAGTCAAATTATCCTTGCCACCCTTGTCTTGGTTTTACCATGGTTTTATCTACTCGATCTAACACCCCCAGACATTTGATAGTTAACTAAATACAGTAAAGAATTCTTTTATTTCATTTACAGATAAGTCCGATAAGGACAATGGAAGACTTGAGAGACAGCAAAACAGCATTTGGCTGAAATATGATATTGTACTGGTACTAGTCGCTGCAGTTGGTTTTTTCTGCTTGTAATTAATTTGACGATTCTTGCTGCTGTATTCAAAAGCACATTAAAGCTAAGGCTAATGGTAAGACTTCTTTCTCCTTAGGGAAAGATTATACAATTTTTTTTATATATATTAAAATACAGTTATATTTAATTTTACAAGAGGAAATTTTATAAAATTATAAATATTGAGAATGAGCAAGAATATAGTTCAAAATATGCGAACCAGAAAAATTTATGATATGCATACTTTTAAATAGATACCCCCCCCCCCCCACAATTTGAGTTGACTGTTTTGGAACCCAAAGCCTAGAAATTTTCAATATTTCGGATGGATACATAGCTTCAGCAAGTGGTACTCATTCTAGCAACTTTTTTTTTAATGAATTCTTAATTTGCAATCCAGAGATATACACTTCAATCTTGCAAACGTATTTGAGTATAGTTCCATAGTGAGTGAGATTATTAACATGATAAAACTGTGTCATTTAAAAGACAAACACAGATTACTTTTTTGCCTTTACTTTCGTTCTAAAAGAAAAACAAGTTTTTTTTAAATAAGAGTATATGAATGCTTTTAGTTAGGATTATTTCGCAACTAAATAATTAATTTCATATCCATCTTATTTTATTTTTATCCAGTCGCTTCAGTGTTCTCATTGAAGCCACTCTATTTACCTTCTGTGCTGCTCAATCACAGTAGAAAATTTATATTGTTTTATTTTTTGCTTTTAGATTGTATTTGGTTTTAAGTTATTTTGGATTTTTCTTTGCTTTAGCGTTAAAGACGCCTTGTTTTATGCAAGCGAAATATCCGCGTCGTTTTATTTTTTCTTTTTCTTTTACGGGCCGTGGTCCCGTTTGTTTTCTACTGAAGATATTGTTTTTCTCTTTATTTTTGTCATGGCTGGCCAGTTCGGCCTTAAATCTATCAAAGGGGAGAAAGCATTAAAATATGAACTAAGGAGATGTGAAGTGAATGCCATGGATAAAATTGTAGAAGATCCAGAAGATGCCGGGAGACAGCAAAATAGTAAAATATTGCAATAGCATGTTGATAACTTGTAAGAGAGTAGTCAATCTAGACTTAGCCTAGTTAAGGATAGGAAAGGGGCCACAATTAGAATTAAGGAAAGAGTTAATGAGAGATGGGCAAAATATTTTGCGAGTGTCCTAAACTGTGATAGCGTTACAGGAAGAGGAGAATAAGAAAAAAATTGTTTCACCTTGGATGTGAGGGATGATCTAATTTGTGAGGGAGAATTTATGACAGTACTAAGAGGATTAACAAATAATAAGGCATCAAGGTGCTGACAATGCGGTAGATGAGTTTCTTAGATATGGTGGTTATGAGGCTCAAAATAAGTTACGGATAATTATAAATACGATTTTCAAAAAAGGGGAACTACCTAGTGATTTCAGGAAAACCCTAATTAAGCCCCTGTATAAAAACAAAATATAAGGGTGAGTCTGGTAATTAAAGAGGTATTAGCCTGGTTTCAGTAGGTAGAAAATTATTTAGTATTATAATACTCTTTAGACTTTGAGACGCCGTAGACAAAGTCTTAAGAGAAGATCAGTGCGAATTTAGAAAGACTAGAGGATGTGTCACATAAATTTTTACTCTTAGATTAATAACTGAAAAGTGCCCGATTCATAAAATACCTTTAGCCCTGAGGCTTATAAATTATAAAAAAGCGTTTGGTTCAGCTGATAGAAGAGCTTTAGTGAAGGTATTGTTCTTGAAGGGTATCAAACAGGTCGGGGTAACGAACTGTAAGTCAGGAGCGACCTGGCTCAATAGTAACCGAAACTCTTAAAAACGGGATTTGAACTCTTAGAAAGGGGATACCAATAGATACATCAAAAGAATCTGATTTTAACACTGATTTCAAATATATAAGTTTCATCAAGTTTAGTCCAACACATTAAAAGTGACACATTAAAGTTACCTGAGAATATTTGGCAGATTTTCGAAAAAAGGGGGATAAACGTAATGAAAATCACACCATCAGATTCAGCGCATCAGAGAACCCTACTGTAGAAGTTTCAAGCTCCTATCTACAAAAATTTAGAATTTAGTATTTTTGCCAGAAAAAAGATCACGGATGCGTGTTTATTTGTTTTTTTGTTGTTTTTTTTTCCCAGGGGTGACCGTATCGACCCAGTGGTCAATATTGATAGTATATAAGGTCCGAAACTAGATGGTATAAAGCGACCAAAACCTCCCATATTATGGACCTATAAAGCGATAACACACGTTTTGGAACTATGGTTGAGATTGTGCAATGCAATCAGACTGGTTTAGACACAGGTTTCTAAGCCAAAACTTTTGATCGTCGCATTACGTATTCAAAAGGTTTATTGTGCTTTCTGTAAAAAATACTGGTTTCAGTCATAAGGGTAAGAAAATCATGTTATCGTATAAATAATGTTTTTTACTAAAGACACATCCAAGCTGCGCTTCTTTCTGACTCAAAAATTGTCAAACAGTAATAAGCTCTAGGCTGAAGGTACCTTACAACATGTCTAGAATTGAATGGGCATATGGCTTTATATCATTTTGCGTAAAAGCTAACTCTATTTGTGAAAAAGGGTATAGCATTTGCAAATTGGACTGTATGACCGATCTTAATTCAATAATAGGGAAAAAACAGAGCTAGATAACATTTGCGAATTGGATTGTATGAAGGTGGTAAAAAAAATGGATAAACTAATTACCAGTTAAGGTAAGCCTGAAGGGCTTGTTAATTCAGGCAATTTGTTATAAATTTGGAACAACATTAATCTATGAAAGTGGTTAACGATGATAGAATGACCTTGTGACTTGACCTAGCTTTACTTTTTCGCTGTATTCTGTATAATACACAAGTGACGTTTGAACAGTGTTGTCAATTTAAAATAGGGTTTAACGTTATAGTATACTAAAAAGCTGATACCAGTAGA
Source organism: Artemia sinica (assembly GCA_027921565.1). NCBI lineage: Eukaryota > Metazoa > Arthropoda > Branchiopoda > Anostraca > Artemiidae > Artemia > Artemia sinica. The sequence continues at coordinate 66,454,273 of CM051266.1, read as the reverse complement.
GATGTAGATGTCAAGAAAAGAATTTTAATAATGATATTCAGAAGAACCCTTAGAAATCCTTGCAAATCAAGTAGTGAGGTGATTATAGGTTTGAAGCATCATGGATCATAAGCACCAATGACCCTAACCACTAAGGACCTCAACCTTCAAAGGTCCCATACCTCCAACCTCCAAGGGGCCCCTAACCCAAACTTTTTGGCCCCCCTCTCCCCATTTTTTTAAATTTTTTTAAGTTCTTTTTAACTTTTTTATATTTTTTTTAACATGTTATATTTTTTCAACTTTTTTTGTATCTCTTAGAATGACATGTAACATACTTAAAACAAAAAAAAATCACATCTAATATTTTCCAAATTCAAAATGAGAATGATATAGAAATGTTAGTCGTGACTTTTACTATTAGAAAAATATTGTTTGTAGTAGCACTTTTTTTTATTGGACTAAATTTTTTTTTGAGTTCGAAATTATTCAACTTTTTTTACGTATCTCAAAATGACATGAAATATACTTATGGCTATAACATTTGTACTCTATGCTTGCTCAGAGACACGATGCGGCTTTCCCACTGGTACTTTATGGCGGGATTATCGACACTACCTAGTTTATTGCATGTATTAAATCAGTATTTTTTACGCAGTTGAACGATAAACACATAAGTCATATCTTTAAAAAAGTGAAGATTGAGCATTTTAAGAAAGTGTGTTCACATGATAGTGTTATTGTAGCATTGAATGCTGACAAGGAGAAGTATAGAGTGACCCCACTCTACGTGAACCTGAATTAACCCAACTTTTTGCATGTCTCTCTCACCATGAGTGTGGGTCTGAGTGGGTGTGCTGCCATCTATAACCGGTCTAACCTAAATTCAACGTAATGATGCATAAAGTCAAAATAAATAGAACTTGGATCTTATGAATGTTATCTGATGTATCCAATGAGTTTGTTACTTACTTAAAATTTTTTATAATTTCTTGAATGAAATTTCTGTATTGTGTATTCACGAGTTGAATTCAAGAAAGATTTTGTTACTTACTTACTTACAATTCTTTCCTGATTTCTTGAAAGAAATTTCCGTATTGTATACCCAAGAGTTGATTTCAAGAAAGAGTTTGTTACTTACTTACCTTTCTTTATAATTTCTTGAATGAAATATCTGTATTGTGTATCCAGGAGGAGAATTCAAGAAAGAGTTTGTTACTTACTTGCAACTTTTTCATAATTCTTGAATGAAATTTCCGTATTGTGTATCCAAGAGGTGTATTCAAGAAAGAGTTTGTTACTTACGTACAATTTTTTTTAGAATTTTTGAATGAAATAACTGTATTGTGTATCTCGGAGGAAAATTCAAGAGACAGTTTGTTACTTACTTACAATTTTTTCATAATTTCTTGACTGAAATTGCTGTATTGTCTATCAAGGAAGCGAGTTTAAGAAAGAGTTTGTTTGTAATTTTTTTCATAAGTTCCTGAATTAAATTTCTGTATTGTTCATCCAAACGGCGAATTCAAGAAAGACTTTGTTACTTACTTTGAATTTTGTCATAATTTCTTGAATGAAATGTCTTTTTTGTTTATCCAAGAGGCGAATTCAGGAAAAAATTTGTTACTTATTCACTTACAATTTTTTCATAATTTCTTAAATGAAGTTTCTGTATTGTGTATCCAAGACGTGATTTCAGGAAAGAGTTTATTACTTACTTACAATTTTTTCATAATTTATTGAATGAAATTTCCGTATTGTATATCCAAGAGGTGAAAACAATAAAGAGTTTGTTACTTATTTGCGATTTTTTCATAATTTCTTGAATGAAATGTCTGTATTTTGTATCCAAGAGGTGAAATCAAGAAAGAGTTTGTTACTTACAAATATTTTCATAATTTCTTGAATGAAATTTCCGTATTGTGTATCCAAGCGGTGTATTCAAGAAAGAGTTTGTTGCTTATGTACAATTTTTTTTATAATTTCTTGAATGAAATTTCTGCAGCGTGTATCTAAGACGTGAAAACAATAAAGAGTTTGTTACTTACTTAGAATTTTGTCATAATTTCTTGAATGAAATGTCTTTTTTGTTTATCCAGCAGGCGAATTCAAGAAAGAATTTGCTACTTACTTACAATTTTTTCATAATTTCTTAAATCAAATTTGTTTATCCAGTCTTTTTTGTTTATCCAGGTGGTGAATTCAAAGAAAAATTTGTTACTTACTTACCAACAATTTTTTCATAACTTCTTAAATGAAGTTTCTGCATTGTGTATCCAAGAGGTGACTTCAAGAAAGAGTTTGTTACTTACTTGCGATTTTTTCATAATGTCCTGGATGACATATCTATACTGTGTATCCAAGAGGTGAAAACAATAAAGAGTTTGTTACCTACTTGCAATTTTTTCATAATTTATTGAATGAAATATCTGTAATGTGTATCCAAGAGGTGAAATCAATAAAGAGTTTGTTACTTACTTACAAATATTTTCATAATTTGCGTATTGTGAATGAAATTTCCGTATTGTGTATCCAAGAGGGGACTTCAAGAAAGAGATTGTTACTTACTTAGAATTTTTTCAACATAATTTGCATAATTTGCAATTTTTGCAAATTATTGCAAATTTGCAATAATTTGCAAACTTTTGCAAATTTGCAATTTTTATTTGCATAATTGCAACATAATGAACATAATTTGCGTATTTGCGTATTGTAAATGAAATTTCCGTATTGTGTATCCAAGAGGGGACTTCAAGAAAGAGATTGTTACTTACTTACATTTTTTTCATAATTTCTTGAATGAAATTTCTACATCGTTTATCCAAGACATGAAAACAATAAAGAGTTTGTTACTTACTTTGAATTTTTTCATAATTTCTTGAATGAAATATCTTTCTTGTTTATCCAGAATGCGAATTCAAGAATGAATTTGCTACTTACTTACAATTTTTTTTCATAATTTCTTAAATGAAATGTCTGCATTGTGTTTCCAAGAAGTGACTTCAAGAAAGAGTTTGTTCCTTACTTACAATTTTCTTTTCATAATTTCTTGAATTAAATTTCTGTATTGTGCATCCAAACGGCGAAATCAAGAAATAGTTTGTTACTTACTTACTTACATTTTTTTCCCTAATTTCTTAAATGAAGTTTCTGCATTGTCTATCCAAGAGGTGACTCCAAGAAAGAGTTTGTTACTTACTTACAAATATTTTCATAATTTCTTGAATGAAATTTCCGTATTGTGTATTCAAGAGGGGACTTCAAGAAAGAGATTGTTACTTACTTAGAATTTTTTCATAATTTCTTGAATGAAATTTCTATATGCTGCATGCAAACGGCGAACTCAAGAAAGAGTTTGTTACTTACTTAGAATTTTGTCATAATTTCTTGAATGATATGTCTTTTTTGTGTATCCAAGAGGTGTATTCAAGAAAGAGTTTGTTACTTATGTACAATTTTTGTATAATTTCTTTAATGAAATTTCTGCATCGTGTATCCAAGAGGTGACTTCAAGAAAGAGTTTGTTACTTACTTACAATTTTTTTTCATAATTTCCTGAATTAAATTTCTGTATTGTGCATCCAAACGGTGAATTCAAGAAAGAGTTTGTTACTTACTTAGAATTTTGTCATATTTACTTGAATGAAATGTCTTTTTTGATTATCTAGGTGGTGAATTCAATGAAGAATTTGTTACTTACTTACTTACTTACTTACTTACAATTTTTTCATAATTTCTTAAATGAAGTTTCTGCATTGTGTATCCAAGAGGTGACTTCAAGAAAGAGTTTGTTACTTACTTGCGATTTTTTCATATCTTCTTGAATGAAACATCTCTACTGTGTATCGAAGAGGTGAAAACAATAAAGAGTTTGTTACCTACTTGCAATTTTTCATAATTTCTCGAATGAAACATTCGTATTGTGTATCCAAGAGGTGAAATCAATAAAGAGTTTGTTACTTACTTACAACTATTTTCATAATTTCTCGAATGAAATTTCCGTATTGTGTATCTAAGAGGGGACTTCAAGAAAGAAATTGGTACTTACTTAGAATTTTTTTATAATTTCTTGAATGAAATTTCTACATCGTGTATCCAAGACGTGAAAACAATAAAGAGTTTGTTACTTACTTAGAATTTTTTCATAATTTCTTGAGTGAAATGTCTTTTTTGTTTATCCAGGAGGTGAATTCAAAAATGAATTTACTACTTACTTACAATTTTTTTCATAGTTTCTTAAATGAAATTTTCTGCATTGTGTATCCAAGAGGTGACTTCAAGAAAGAGTTAGTTACTTACTTACAATTTTTTTTTCATAATTTCCTGAATTAAATTTCTGTATTGTGCATCCAAACGGCGAATTCAAGAAAGAGTTTGTTACTTACTTACTTACATTTTTTCCTAATTTCTTAAATGAGGTTTCTGCATTGTGTATCCAAGAGGAGACTCCAAGAAAGAGTTTGTTACTTACTTAAAAATATTTTCATAATTTCTTGAATGAAATTTCCGTGTTGTGTATCCAAGAGGGGAATTCAAGAAAGAGATTGTTACTTACTTATAATTTTTTCATAATTTCTTGAATGAAATTTCTGTATTGTGCATGCAAACGGCGAATTCAAGAAAGAGTTTGTTACTTACTTAGAATTTTGTCATAATTTCTTGAATGATATATCTTTTCTGTGTATCCAAGAGGTGAAATCAATAAAGAGTTTGTTACTTACTTACAAATATTTTCATAATTTCTTGAATAAAATTTCCGTATTGTGTATCCAAGAGGGGCCTTCAAGAAAGAGATTGTTACTTACTTAGAATTTTTTCATAATTTCTTGAATGAAATTTCTGTATTGAGCATGCAAACGGCGAATTCAAGAAAGAGTTTGTTACTTATTTAGAATTTTGTCATAATTTCTTGAATGAAATGTCTTTTTTGTTTATCCAGGAGGCGAATTCAAGAAAGAATTTGCTACTTACTTGAGATTTTTTCATAATTTCTTGAATAAAATATCTGTATTGGGTATCCAAAAGGCGAATTCAAGAAAGAGTTTGTTACTTACTTACAATTTTTCATAATTTCTTGAAAGAAATTTCTGCATCGTGTATCCAAGAGGTGAAAACAATAAAGAGTTTTTTACTTACTTAGAATTTTGTCATAATTTCTTGAATGAAATGTCTTTTTTGTTTATCCAGGAGGCGAATTCAAGAAAGAATTTGCTACTTACTTACAATTTTTTTCATAATTTCTTAAATGAAATTTCTGCATTGTGTACCCAAGAGGGGACTTCAAGAAAGAGTTTGTTACTTACTTACAATTTTTTTTCATAATTTCCTTAATTAGATTTCCGTATTGTGTATCCAAGAGGTGAATTCAAGAAAGAGTTTGTTACTTACTTACTTACAATTTTTTTCACAATGACATATCCAAAAACAGATGTTGATAAACAATTTATTCAATCTGATACTTAGATTTAGTCAATTTAATCTGATGTATCTAACAAAGATGTTGATAGAAAAATTTATTCACTCTGATACCTACATTTTGTCAATGTTATCCCATATGTCTGACAATAGATGTATGCAAATTCCTTTTCTTACATCTTCAATGTTTTAATAGACATTCTAAACATTTGATGTGCTAGCATACTCTAAAATTAATGAACACATAACAATGTAATTCATAATATATTTTTAATGAAGTAATGCCATGTAGAATATTAATACAAAAATATATTATGATACATTATAAATATCAATGATCAACTTTGGACATTTTGAATCTGTCCATAAAATACTTCACCATGTTCTCTCTTGATATTGTAGCTATTGTCTTTTCTTAGCTCGTAATCAGTAGAATAATCATCATTCCATTTTCACTCATACACAATTTTTACTGGTATGTCACCGACAGGTTCAATATGCGTTTCGTCTTTGGTATTATTTGGTTCATTGACTGTTTGGTCAATGGTAGTAACGTTTGCTGGCACTTCGTTTTTCATCGATTCATCTTTATATTCCATAGTGATATTTTTATTTTTTTACACAGGTATTTATTTATTTTTTATTTATAGGTCTTTTTATTTTTCCGGCAATTTCACTGTGTATTACAACATTATTTTTATACAGGTATCAGTTTCGGCACGTAAACAAGATATGGTTTATGATATTAGCAGAAGAGTAGGCATTTCTTCTTTTGACCTTCCGTTGAATGCTAATACCCGAAAGCTGACGACACGATGTATCAGTAGGTAATGTGTTACCTGCAACAGAAGCAAGGAGTTGTCCTCTATCATCAACGATTATTTTTATGTTGGCATTCTCTTTGAGTGCAATCATCTCTGGAGATCTCAATCTCGCATATCCACCATTATATGAGATGATTTTTTTCGGTACTCCAAAGAAATTTAATTCCTTACTGTCATGACCATGCACGCAAACGTTTCCGATAGTGCTACCACTTGTACTTATTTCATAGTTTAAATACTTTTCCTTGTCAGCATTCAATGCTACAATAACACTACCATGTGAAGACGCTTTCTTAAAATGCTCCATCTTCACTTTTTTAAAAATATAACTTATGTGTTTATCGTTCCACTGTTATATTTGGATTTTCAAAGATGTTGTATTTTGTCTTTATTAGATGTTATATTTGGATTTTGACCAAATGTTATATTTTGTCTTTATTAGATGTTATATTTAGGCTTTACCAAATGTAGTTTTTTAAGGCCGCGCCATTTGTGGCGTTAGCTGTGGCGTTATCTGTGGCGTTAAGTAGCGTTAAGTGTGCGCCACTTTCTATTGGGAGAAATAAAAATAGGTTAACTAATGAATTTGACTTTCCTTTTGAAGCGACCAACTTGATCAGAGAGGCTTCAATCCGAAGTTACAACCGTTCTAAATATTACCTTTTGACTCTGCCAACTACGGCATTTAAGCTACACCAGATGTCATGGGGGGAGTTTGAAATAGGGAGCTAGTCAAATAAATCCCGTACACATTCTTCATAGGTCATCAGATTCCTGGGAGCGTACCAATGGATAATATACGAACTAGAGGGCCACTCTTGAAATCTAGATACGGACATATAAAATAAAACTGTAAAAATAGAAAAGTAATAGGTTTATTAGACTTACATGATTAAACATACAGCTTCAAACTTCAGTAGGCAAAGGCAAATACAGCAATGTTTCATACAGGAATGACAATAATACAGTGATACAGTAATGCCCGGAAAACACTTCTTCACAACTATATAACATGAATTTTGCTTCTGAGCAATAAACACTATTTTCTAATTGGTTCATCCCTACACGGAGGGCCCGCTATTTTATCATTATGCTGACGAACTGGGTTCATTATGTCGACTGCCTACCCGATGGTTTTTTTCCGCGATATTCTGATCATTAAACATACACATTCCTGAGAGTACTTCTAAATTTTCCAAACTAAGTTTTAAACAATGTCCCACTATGTATTTCAAAGTACTCCTGCGAAATTCAAATCCATCTCATTAGTATTATGCTTGCAAAAAACCCGTATTTTTCTGCTTTTCAGATCTGTCAAAAGCGCTTGAAAATGTTCGAGATTCCTTTGTTTTGTAGAACAAAGAATGCGGATCTATACAGAGTACAACAGGGTATTCTTGAAGTTCTTGGTATTTGAAATTAATCACCTTTTGCTTTGAGCTTTTTAAAGGGATATTTGGCTGATAAATAAATGAGAGTTTAAGGCAGATTTCCAAGCTTAATTAAGGGGGTTTGATTTACATCGGAAGCGTATTTAGAATAAAGTAAACTTTTCATATTTTAAGGTAAACTTTATACATGGTACATATCACCCATCCCAATTTTGAATAACGTCCCGTTATTAGTATTTGCTTGCCTTCGGGTTTTAAATTATTTTGAAATTTGTCTACTATTTGTTCCATACAATTTTAACTGATCTTATGTTATTATAAGTCTATTTGATCTTAAGCGATTCTACATTACTTTTCTTATTTTAATTCATATAGTCTGCTAAGTTTCCTCTATCGGACTAAGATAGCTACTTACACCAAGGGTTTTTTTTTTTACATCTAACACTGATAATTCCTATCAATATTTGGTAAGCTTGATCTTATTCTACTACTACTAAAAAAATTTTTTTTCAAGATTATCTTGTATGTTTTTTCTATTTTAAGCTAGCTACAGAATAACTAAGTTTCCTGTCTTATGCTAAATTAAACGAATAATATGACAATACTACACATGATTCTAGCTAAATATATATAGTGATACATACATGAATAATTTATAACACTCACTATTGGATTACTATTTTCACTGGTAATAGAAATATTTTCACTGGGTTTTGTTATGTAAACACCAATAATATAATATGAATATCATTGAATTATCAAAGTTAATAAAACGTGATATAAGTTCACACCTATTTTACCACTATACGTGTCCTTTAGTGTACTCGCTTTTTCTGCTGTAAATTATGGTCCTTCGCTAGTATTGTTGAAACAGGAAAGATACTTCATATATAGTTTCTTCACAGGTTAGTGTCACATTATAGATGCGTTTATCTCAGACAAAATGATTAAATCTCTGATTGCAGGTACGTATAATTTCACCATTAGGGTTCGTTCTCACCTGTTGTTTTTAAATGTCTTGTAGGGTGCTTTGTTGTTAAAGTTTTGAGCACTGGGATTACGTTGATGACAGAGATTCTGATTATTTAAAAACAGCGGTATATAGTAGTTACCTTTCGGTTACTTTTATTACGGAGGTAATGTATTTGTTGCTAAAACTGTTTCTTCGTGCACTTAAATATTATAGTTCATAAAATTGTTCATGCATGGCTAGTTTCCATTAGCTTATATAGTGATTCCTTGGTAAATCGTGAGGGAATGACGTTTAAACTTGGAGCGCGTCGACATCAAACTTTAGTAACTCCTTTAACATACTGTCTCTTATTCGTGGTAGGAGTACATTGTCACTCAGGGGTTGTCACTAGAATTATTTTGATTTCTATGATTCGGTTTTCAAGTTCATATTTCAAAAATTATCCCATAACGTTTACGGTAATGTTTCTATTGTCTCTGTAACTTCGTAATGGAGAAATATTCGAAGGTGACTTGAAGTGTAAATCGTCGATGTGTAAAGCTTTTCTTATTTTGATTCTTTAACACACTCAACGTGGTAAAGTGGGTTCATCAATTTTATTATTAAAGATGATATATTCATTCACGTCTTATGTTAGATAGTAGAATTCTCAGGTTTGTTATGTTTATAAAGTACTGGATACTTGAGACTTGTTACCTGATATATAATACAATTTGTAATTGAAGAAATTATTCCTCGTTGAACGATCATCGTTTCCTTGATCGAAATGTTTCCGTAATTTGGTGTGCGAAGCTTGGATGAGGCTTCCTTGGGCTTTATGGCGAGTACTCTTCGTTGGTTGAGACGTAATGAAAATAGGTGCTACTGGGATATGCTTGCACTGGTTTATGCATTGGCCTGATTAGTATGTCGTCCCAAATCCTGAAATAAAATAACTCGGCAGAATCACATGTTCTTTAAGATGAGTAATCATGACACAAGTGGGTCATGTATCAACTGGGTACATTTTACTCTATAAGGCAACTTAAATGCACTGACATTATTATACACACACATTGATTTTTAACGAAATGACATTTATATTACATGTGTGGGAACACTTATGAGGCTTCCCTTAGAAATTCCTAAACATAGAAATTTCTCCTAGGTTATCATAGTATAATAACGATACAGGATATTAATTTTTATGAAGCAAGGTTTCTCATTATGCTCCTTAGCATACGCTATTGTATACACTTTATTTAAATCTCTTTTAACACCTAACTATTTTTACATAGATTTATAATAATCGTTTAAACAAATTTTACGCTACATCATTAAATTTGAGGTCTGACTTTACAACACATTTCATGCCTGCACTGTTCACGCACGTCCGTGCTGTAAAAGAAACGCATGTTGCAGCGTCATAGCCACACGGTTTTACGTAAACGATACTACATGGAGGGAGATAGACATAGTAAGGACGAATGGAGACCTCAATATATCCACTTGTCTGCTAATGTCTTCCCTTTGTCTTGGCTTAAGCGATTTCATGGGTTTCTAGGTTTAACTTTTGCATTTCTGCCACTTCTCCGTGGTCTTCCTTTGGGACTTGCCTTCTTATTCTCAAAATTCTTCCATAATTGAAATTCAGTAAGGCTCTTATAGTTAAGGAAATCGCGAAAACGACACATACAGTCAGTAGTATGTTCCACCAAAAATTGGTTGAGAATAATCCGTATCTCTCATCTACGTACATTAATCTCTGGTCTTCATTGGTAAATAGGGGGATCTGGGAATCTAATGCTTCTTTTATTTTTGTAAGTGTCAACGTTCCTTTATTATTTTCTATTTTTGACCATATTGAGGTTTTTATTTCCTCGCTCTCTATATTTGGAATAGTATACGACAGGTTGATTGCCTTAAAATTGATTATTTTAGGACTTATTATATTCGTACTCGTGGTAATTAACGGTGTTTGAACTGTTGATTCTTTAGTTACAAGTCGACATCCTTGTTTTATGGTTATCGTACCCACATCTTGTAGTAGCAATTCGGTCCTATAACTTGGGTCGATTTTCTCCGTATTATTGTAGCAAGATAAAGTTCCAACAGTTTCTCTTGGAACAGAAAATAACCAAGGTCGTTCCTAAGGTGTATGAATATTTCTCGTTTATTACTTCCTATTAAGGCTTCGCACGAATCGGGTATTTCTTCTTGTTGCGTGTCTTTTAAGAATATATCTAACATACAAGATCCAGACTTGACATTGTAAATAGGTAACGTAAGTTGGCAAACTAGGTTTTTGAATGACACACACTCCTTTAAATCTTGGGGGTTTGCTAGGGCATATTTCCGTCTATCTTGATCAACAAGTAAATAGTCAGCTTCAGGTGTGATAGTCATAAATGAGTTCGTTTTCTTTATGTTAGCGGGGAAGGTCGAGATTTTGTACAAGTCATATATCGATTGTTGGTTTATCAATGGAATTGTCACTACTGCGAATAATTGTTCATTTATTTCCGTGATGTATACTTTTAGCTTTGTATAGTAAAGGAATAAATTTGATACTTCTGGTTCTATAGGTAAATGTAAACCAAATGTTAGGTGTGTTTTAATTTCATCTAGAATGCTTTTTAAGTTGGAAGGGTCTACCAGGTCGTATGACAAGGTTCCTCCCGTGAGGGCAAACAAAGCGAACTCAAATTTGCTAACGTCAGTTGCTAGATTTAGTAATGACATGGTAATTATATCGAGTGACACCATGGTAAGGCTTGAATCTGTCACCACACGATCTACTTCATTCCTTAAGTAATTCATTACATTTACAGTTTTTGAGATTTTCTTGGATATCTTTTCGACTTTATCTCTTTGGTAGTTAGCTATACTTGCTTGTATTTTCTGGACGTGTAACGTTATGTTCATGGCATTATTCAGCTTTTTCACGTTTTCCCTTAGGATATTCAGGTCTGCTTCCGTTGTTAAACCAAAAAGGCGGGAGGCGAGTTCTCCTATGATGGGAATTAGGCTTGTCGATCTCCGATATTTGCTTCTTCGAAAAATACTTCAAAAATTCGCGTCGTACTTTGTTTTAATTTTTGTATTTCTGTATTAAATAGTTCAAACAAGGCTTGTAATCTTTGTCTGTATAATATTAAAAATGCCTGGTGGGTTGACACTTTTTGGGCGTTTTTCTCGCTTAGATCAGGTAATGGTTCAATATCTTCTTTTGCTGGCTCGTCGGCCATTGCTAATCTAGCACAAGTGCGTTTGCCGTCTATGGTCCAACACTTCTGGTGTACGTAGTCATTTTCTTCTTCTTTTTTATAACTATTTTTCTTTTCTTTTGGTTTAACCGCTTGTACTTTTATTGTTTGTATCTCGGTATGTTTTACTGGAGTTCCTGCGTTCATGCCTATAGTAAATATGAATTTCGGCTGGGTGTGCGTAAACGTGGGCCCTTTAGACCAAGTCCATTTTGTTATTATTGTTGGTTTCAGATAGGTCAGTGTGGTCAAATTTTCAGGTGAATGTTTACTAAATGTGCTCATTTTTGGGACTGGGCTCGTCGTAGTTTCTGACATTGAAGATTGTATTTCTCTTATTGATTTCTCATAAACAGCCGTGGTTGTTTTTGTGTCTTTTTCTTTCCCCTTGATAGGGTTTTCGTTTCTATTTTCTTGCTGTGTATTTGAAAATTTCAACTCTTTTAGGTTAATAACTTGTCTGTAGTCCTTCTCCTTTGCGAGTTTTGATAATATTTGCTTTGTAACATTTTTCTCAGCATGATTCTGCCACAATTCCTTGAGAAAAGTCCATAGGCTCGGTAATTCATTTAGTATTGCGTAATTTCCATCGTAAAGTTTTTCTTTCCTTGGAGTCAATGGTTTGGTATTTTCTACGGGTTTCATCGCGGTAAGATCTTTCGATAAGCACTCAACGTTATTCGTTGACCTTTTCTTTCTATTTTCCCTGGTACTGGTTCCTAGTGCCATGTCAATTTCCGCCATTCTTTTGTCAAAATCATCTATTACAAATTTCGATTTTAATTTTGGGAGAGATGGGGCTTGGAATTCTTTGTTGTCTTTACTATGCATCATTTTACTGGCCTGTAATCCTTTATCTGACCTTAGGAATTGAAATATGGATTCCTTGAGTTCATTTGTATTTTTCTCCAGTCTCGTTACTTGTTGAAATAAGGTTTCAAATGGTTTGGGATCCAATTTCATAAAAATTTTCCATGCATTATGGCTTGCTAGGAGCGAATTTTCATGCTTAAATATAACTCCATGTTTTACAATGTCTTGGGCTGCTGCGTGAACAACGAGGATTATGATGATGTTCTTAAGCCTCATCTTTTTTCTTGTTTCTAAAATTAATCTGTTATTAATTTTATCTATTTCTGGAAAATTTGTTTCACTTATTTTTCTTTTTTTCTTATAATTTTAAATTGGCCGTTTTGTGATGATTTTTTGTTGATTCAATTTTTGAACTAAATTACATCATTAACTAAACAAGACTGGTTTATAAGCATAGTACAGTCTTTGTTGGTGAATGACATTTTAAAATTAGAACTATTATGGATATTCTCTCTCTACTCTAGTGATTATATACTATTATGAATAGTCGAGATATACTTCAAACACTTAATTAACAATTGCCAAGGGGCGTAAATATTTTTGTATTCTGTTTGATAAGTAGCACATAAATAAGTAAGCATTTAACGTACACAAAAATATACTGCCAGTGCATCTCTGCACACAAAACAACGTACACAATATAGGCAAATACACTGGTGGCCTATTTTCGTTATCAATCTTTTAAAGACTCTATTGACATTCTTATAAGTAAAATCATTAGACTCTGTATTAATGCAAAAATTATTCTTTTACACGAGAGCGTTGAGGTATTTATATGGTTTAACTTATCATAGGATATACCCTAATTCATCAAGTTACTTAATTTCTTGTATCTACATTATATATGTATACTTTCAAGGGAGTAAACTTTTAAAACAGGGTGGTTTACGATATGTCTTATTGTAGGGACAATTTAATTCTATTTATAAATATGATTCCTTCCATGCTCATTTATATTCAATTTCAAGATTGCCGTATCTTTCGGTAGTTCCTTCCGTGTTTCCAATCGCGCTAGCATGGTATTGAGGCAATGAACTTCCCATGTTAACACATTTGTGCTTAGAAATTTCAATTCAAATACCATGTTATTTTCATTATTTTCATTTGTGTCCATGTGCATTAAATAGACCAACAGATCGTTCGGGAGTTCTAGGTTAATCAACGTGTTCGCTTTGCTATTCTTGTTCATGTTTTCACGAATTACTTTACGACATTGTTCGGCTAGGGAAAGTCGATTATTTATAACTTTTACTACTTTGAAAATTAATTGCATATGTGACGCATTACAACATTTTTGTTCGCGTACAATAATATCAAAATTGGGAAATACTTTGGATCCAAAATTTTCATCTTCTTCAAAAAGATTTAGTGTAATTTTCTTTATGTCATTGTAATCTCGCGCGGTAATTTCCAATGTATTGGACTTTACTTCGGGGTTTACGCCGTCAAAATTCCAGCAATTTTTATACAAACTTTTGAGGAATTTTCCTCCATTTAGTAAGTTATACCCTCGATCGATTAGGAATGTGAGAAATTTAAGTGGCCATATTGTCGTGATACCACTTTCATCTTGGGTTTGCCACAGGTTTTCTGCGATAAATTCAGCAATTAGGGATATTTTAACATTGGGATCTTGTTTAAGAGAGTTCTAAATGTCATAATAGCTGTCAATCTGGTTTTTTCTATTGTTTTGGGGCTCATCCTTGGAATGAAATTACAATATACTAAACTTGCCACTATTCTTAAGATTACTCTGTCATCTAGGGAATTTCTAGGTGGTTTTAGAAGGAAATGTAACGTGACAAAGTCTAATTCTTCTGCTACTTTTATTAAAGCATATTCGTTTAATAACTTATTTACATTATTTAGACTATGACATTTCTTATACGCGAGGCGTTGTGGATAAATGAGAGGTGGTGTTTCTGACGCTAATTGTGGTGTATTTAATTGCGGGCAACTGGAAAATTTCTTCATTTTATTAATAAATTAATTATCTACCTAAGAGGTTAGTAACATTCCGAGCAGGTTATCTCTTTCTGATTTTCCGACGAAGAGACCAGCGAAATCGTTAGTTCCGTTTTATGTTGGTTCGGTGAAGGCTGTACGCGTGAGCAATCGTGAGAAGTCAGCGTGTATCTAGAAGTTTTTGATTTTAGTTTTAATGAATAATACATCGCGGGTGAAGCTATAATAACTCCTACGTTGAGGATACTATGGAGATTATAGTTATTATGTTTTTCTTTCGCTAAATTTACATTTTAGACTCTTTTTTTTTTAACTTTCCTACTGTTATTTTTATATGCGTCTCTTTTTCTCTGATGTGTTTTCATACGTTTTAAAAATAGTTTACCACCTAGGGATTTGTATTCCTCCGATTCCGGGTTAAATAAAAATTGTTTGTAGTATTGAATCTCCGATAGGGGATGATGTATGCCTTCATACTTAACACATTGGGGATTCTTTTCTATATTATAACAAATTTTTGGAGCTCTACATTTATCAAGGAGTAAGAGGTCTGTTTGCGTGGGTCCTTTAGAATAGAAATATTTGATGTTAAGATTCCTTTGCAAACGTCTTATTAATAACTGCAAACAACCAAGTTGTTTTGCGCTTCTTTTTCTATATCTTGTTTTAACCTCTCCTCTAGCTGGGCGATATTTAGGGGTATTCGCGAGTGCTAGTCCGTACTTATAAGTGTGGGGTGCATACCCTTTAAGGTTGTAAGTTAAATCCCATTCATTTGCATATATCTCTTTTCCTTGTTCGTCCACGACTACCATGGCTGCCGAATATATGATGTTCTCCTTCGCATTCATTATTGTAAAAAATTCTGTATCTATTATCGCTTTACGTATGGGCTTTGACTCGGTTTCCATTTTATATATCTGAAAATATTTTGTCTACAATTAGACATTCCTATACTGGTAATTTTTTTTTGGATGGTATCCATCTTGGTTAGGACATGGTTTAATTTTTTCATAGGGGATTCGGGGAGGAGACCGCGTTTGGTTTATTGGGGTCATACCTTTAACAACTTGGGTATATTGACTTTACACTAATTTGTAGGATTATAAGTTGAATTTCATGGAGGAGTATAGGCACCGTTTCGCCGACGAGCTCTTATAAAACACCGTTCGTCGTTGAAACAGAACTTGGACTCCCCACGACATAGAGTCTGTCATCAATTGTAATTACTGGGTATATTTTCGGTTATTCAATTGATTAATCCACATTTGCAGGGGCATAGTTGATTTTCGTAAGGCAGCTACCCGGTAGGCAGAATGTGCCAAACAGGACCCAAAAATACTATTTGTCACCACCGGCCAACCACGAGCGTCCCACTTTAATTCTTTCTTCCTGATCGCCAATGCTTTGACAACACTCGCATTATTATTATTTATTATTACATATTATTTTTTTTTCACTTTTGACTTAGTTAATTTTATTTGCATATTACTAATTCTGTTATGATGATCACAAGTTGATTCTCATAAGGAATTTGAAATCCACCGCCATCGACGAGTAATAAAAAGAAACTAACTAGTCGAAGGTTGTGGAGACAATATCCCTGCTACATGAATACTTGACCTGACATTTATTAGGGATATTTCCATCTGTCAGGTTTTTTGACCGTTCTGCCTGATTGTGTCGTTACTTTTTCTTCTGTTTCTTGTGGTTTTTTCTTCTTAGGCTTGGCTAGTGATATGAGGTCAAATTTCTTATATTGTTTTTTCAAAAATTCTTGCCCTTTCAATTTTGTTTCTTTTGCGTGTACGGCCGCTGAAGTTGGTTTTGATTTTCCTGTTTCTTTAACTATCATATGGTCTGATTCATCGTCCGATTCTCCGGAACTGGATTCTGATGATTCGACATTAGAACTTTCGAAGGTGGCGCTTCGTGTTCTTGAGGTATCACCTGCCCTTCCTTCGTAAATTTCTACTCCTCTGGAAGTAGAGGGTTTATTCTCTAAGTCCTCGCCTTGTTTTTTCAAATCGGGAGATTTGAAAGATTCCTGAGAACTCTGGAAAGAATCAAAAGTTTTTGCGGGGTTTCTCCATTGTTTAAATGCCATGTCTTCAGGGGGATGGGGCATTTTTTGTATTAGTGTTTCCCTCCATGAAGTCCATTGTTTGGGCTTGGCCTTGGACACGGTTATATCATGATACTGTCCTTCCTGGACATCCTTGGGGGTTTGATTCCAAGGCAATGTACTTTGTCTAGTTTTTATGGGGAAATTTATTAAATCCATCGCTTCTCGCAGATTTGTCCTAATTGAATCTTTAGGAGAAGTTTTCTTTACAATGATACCCAAGGTTTCTACTGCTCTGTTCAATTCCTCCTGTAGTGACAGGGGTCTCTCTATTGGTGTTGCGGGGGAAACCATATCATCTGGAAATCTTTTGGGGGGACAAGGAGTTGAAATTCTATCAGGGAAAAATTGCGTTTTAGGAGATATCGTATAGTCTAGTTCTCCTGCACTCTCTGACGATGAACCTTTTGAGGTTTTTAGCGTTTTCATTCTCACTGGTACTAGGGATTTTCTTTTTGGAATAACTAGGTTTTTCATAGCTAAGAATTCTTCATAGTTCTCTTGATCACTTTCATTTTCGAAATAATCTTGTTTGAGATTGAAGGGTTTTAGCTCTGCTAATCTTGACTTAGGGGGCTCATCTTCTGCGTCTGATGATTCAGTAGATGAGGGATGCGATACCCATTTTTCCGGAAATTTGGCTCTTTTTATTCGGCTAACATGTGCCTTATAGGTTCTTCCATTATCGGGGTTTACCATTTTAAATGTAAAATCATTATCGTATCTTTTGATTATTCTCTACGGTCCTGAGTATTTGTTAGAAAGTTTCTTGCCTTCTGTCTTTGCTTCATTTTTCAGGTAGACACAGTCTCCTATCTTAAAATTTATGTTTCCTTTGACTTTAGGTAGGTTTCTTAGCTCTTGATTTATTTTACATTTTTCCAATTCTTGTCTTACTATTTTATAAGTTTTTCTCATCCTATTTATGAATTCTTGTTTATAATCTTCTGAGTTATTGTAATATTGCCGGGACTCTATAATTTCATCATATGGGATTCTATAATCACGACCAAAGAGTAAGTAAAAAGGGTTGTCCTTAGTTGTTTCAGAATAGGCGGTGTTGATAATATTAGTTAAATAGGGTAAGAATTGATCCCAGTCGTTTCTATTATCTTTTGTATAAATACTTAGTACATTCGAAAATATTTTATGTCTATTCTCTATTTTTCCATTAGCTTGTGGATGATAAGGAGATATTACTAATTTTTCTATGTTGAGAAATTTCATTAGGTCTTTTGTTACTTTTGAAACAAAGTTACTTCCATTGTCGCTTATGACCTTATGTGGGATGCCAAATTTTAAAAATAATTTCGCCAGCGCCTTGCTCGTGGTATAAGCGCCTTGATTTTTTAGAGCTTTCGCAAAGGTAAATCCAGAAAAGTGATCTATGACCGAAAGAATACAAGTATGGCCCCTGTTAGAAACAGGTAAACCTCCACTTGTCCCATATAGGTCAAATGAGACGATATCAAAGGGGAATCTCGCTACCGGAACTCGTCCCATAGGGGGGTTGGGGTAAGCTTGGGGGTTTTTCCTCAAGTTACACTTTTCGCATGCACTGACATATTCTTTAAGTTTTGTTAATGCCGTTGGCACATAGAAATATTGCTTTAATTTATGGAAGGTCTTTGTTACTCCCAAATGTCCACCAATGTCCGAATGAAAATATTCGAAAGCAGGCATTATTAATTTTTCTGGTAATACAGGTATTATTGAAGTTTGGTTTCTATTTGCCTCAGTAGTTACGATTCTACATAATATTCCTTTATCGAAATCATAGTAAAAATTATCTATTTCTTTTCTAAGGATTTTGTATTCATCTGGTAATATATCATCATGCACAAAATAATTAATGAGTGCTAAACACATTCCATCTTTCTCTTGATTTCTTTTTTACATTTTCTAAAGACAAGGGACTGTAATTAACCTTATTTTCTTTCATAGACTCTTTAATTTTGTTTTTCTTACTTTTAATCTTAGTGTTAATAGTATTCACTTCCTTCCGTTCAGTTTCCGACGGCTCATCTCCCGGAAACCTACTCAAGAAATCGCATGCTGCGTTTTGTTTGCCTTTTAAGTATTCAAAATCATAATCAAGATCTTGGATTTTCATAATCCATCTAGCCAGAATTCCCGTGGGGTTTTTAAATGTGTGCAGGTACTGCAAGCTTTTGTGGTCTGAACGTAGTATGAATTTTCTACCAATCAAATAATGTCTAAATTTATCCAAGTGATGGATTATAGACAATAATTCCAAATTGGTGGCAGAATAATTACTTTCACCCTTTGTTAAGGTTCTGCTCGAGTAACATATAACTTTTCTATTACTTTTTGTTTTGACGATTCCTCTGGAGGATTGGGGTTTTCTACTGGGATTATTTGTGAAAGAATAGCGCCAATGCCCTTGGAACTGGCATCAGTCGTAACTACGAACCTTCCGTTCTCGAAATCTGGGAGTGCTAATATGGGCTCCGAGGTGAGTGCCTTTTTGAGACGGTCTAAGGAAGTTTGGGCTTCCTGGGACCAGGCAACATTTTGGGAGTTCCCTTTGGTTAACTCCGTAAGTGGTTTCGCAATTTGGGCATAATTTCGGACAAATTTTCTGAAGTAGCCAGTAAGACCTAAAATTCCTCTTAGTTCCTTCATAGTCTTAGGGGGTTTGAGCCTTTCAACGCATTTTATTTTATCCGGGTCCGGGGATATTTCTCCTTGCGTCACTACCATTCCTAAAAATTTAATTTTTTCTTGTAGTAGGTTAACCTTTTCAGGCCGGCATTTTAAATTGCCCTCTCTGAATTTTTCAAACACTTTAGCTAATGTTGCTAAATGTTGATCCACATTTTCCCCCACGCATATAACGTCATCAACAAAATGAATAATATTCTTCAATCCTCTTAATAAATGCAATAAGGGTCTACATAACGCGCTTGAACTCGTTTTAAGTCCGAATGGTACCCTCAAATATTCATATGAACCACATTCGCTTGTACAAAATGCAGTTTTATAGACATCTTTTTCGGCTATTTTCACTTGATGGTAGCCTTGGGTGAGGTCTAAGGAAGTAAAGATTTTGTTTTTGCTTGATATAGAGTCAAGAATCTCATCTATTCTCGGTAAGGGAAATTTATCACTCACTACTTGTTTATTAAGAGCTCTATAATCTACTACGAGTCTCATATCGCCATTCTTTTTTGGGACTAAAATCACTGGAGCTGAATACGGACTTATGCTGGGGCGTATAATCTCATTTTTTTCTAACTCACGAATTTTATTTTTTAGCCACTCTTTGTGTTTATACGGTACACGATATGGCTGTTTCACGACGGGCATCATCTTCAGATGTTGAAAATACGTCTCTAAAATTCCACAATAATTCACATAATTTCTTTTTGAGTTCCGAATCAATAATGTGATCCATATTGAACTTATTTAAAAATTGCGCTTTAGTCAGGGGGTATTTATTAATTGAGGTTTTAACGCTATTAACCAGGTTTCTTTTGGAATTTACCCACTTATTTAAGTCATTTTCCGAAATAGTTTGGATTTGAACCAAACATGTTCCCTTTTTTATCGTAATAATATCATTTTCATGGTTATTAGTCACCCAAATAAAACCTTCGCCTTTGTCATAGGATATAATTTGCTCTTCACATAACAAATTTTCGGGAATTTCTTTTGATGGGATGGCAAACCATATTTCGGATTTGCTATCCACCGGTTCAACCATTTGAGATATTTGGATCCTTTGCATTGTCCTGGGGGAATTTTTGTTTTCCGTATTGCAAATCCATAATAATTTTCTTTATTTTCATTGTCTATTAAGTTTAGACTAGTACTATTCGACAATAACGTTGGCTGCGCCTGAACTCCATTAGGGTTCCCTACTTTTTTCCACAATTCCACTATCTCTTTGATTTCTTTTGACCTATACTGTCGCATATCTCTAATTTTTACTTTTGCAGATTCAATCCACTTATTATCTACATTTACTTCATCTTTCCGATATCGCACGGAATAAGCAAATAGATTTCTAGTTATGTCCCGTCCTCTTTGTAGGGGACGTACCTTATGTCTCGCTACAAAGGTTCAAAGGATTGTGGCACTATACCGTCGGAAATTTTATTAACTGTTACATCTTCTTTGTGATTTCGATTAATATTCCTTGAGGTAGAGGTTGGAGGAGGGGAACCTTTTGGCTTAGCCGGGTACACGAGCCTTTCGTTAGCTACGTCTAAAAATATCTTATTTGACCTTAAGAAATTTGCGCCTATGATGGCTTCATACGGAAAATTATTACATATTATAAAATTTGTCGGGAAAATTCTATTATCCCTTTTCACGCCAAGGCGAATTGAACCTTTTGCGTCCAATTTGTGCCCTGTTACACTAGTTAAGTTTGGATTATTAACATTTTTCTGTCGCTTGATATGTGGGGGCAATATATTAAATATGCCTGAGCTTATAATGTTAACTGTTGCACCACTGTCAACTAAAGCTTTAAAATAGACATTTGCCACACAAAAATCATTAAATATGGGTAACTTATTATTATTATCACTAAAGGACGGTACTACTATGGGCTTGGACCTGTAAAATATTCGAGGCCCCTTCTGGGTCCAGTTTATTCTTCTGAGGGGCCTAATGCGTTTCCCTGGGAATTTATTTCATACATAGGTGCTTGTGATGGAGATTCAGATACGTGAGGCTCCATAGGCGCATCTAATTGATTCACATCTGTCCTCCTTTGCCACGTATTATTGCGATAACTTGTATTCCTGGCATTAGTGCCGGCTGTTGGTGCTGGCTGCAAGTGCCGTCGGCTTGAGAAATTTTCATTTCTCGTGGGCCAGTTAACTATTTGCCGTCGGTTTGAAAAATTTGGGTTTGCCGTCGGGCTATAATTATTTTGTCTACTAGGGGGAGAGTTATACGGGTTCTGTCGGTATACATTGTTAGGTGCTGGTTGGCGGACTTGAGGGTATTGTGGGAATATTGCGTCCTGTGTGTACCCTTGTGCGCCTCTGGTAGTAAAATTTGTTCTCCCGAACAAATCATTTCCATAATATCGTGTATTTCTGGTGGTTTCATCATTAAATGATGTTGCCATACTGTTTCTAAAACGACATTCTTTCGCGATATGTCCAACTCGATTACAGTTGTAACATCTTATTACTGGGTTACTTTTATAAATGTTTGGTTTCATAGGCTGAAAACGCACTGTTTTTTGCTTGACGGTTTCTTGTGTCCTGGTTCTTTGTGGTATTGGGGATTTATCTCTTGAAAAGAAATTTGGGTGTTCTTGATCACCCTTGTAGGTTAGGCTTGTTTTTGATTCGCTTATGTTATTTACTTTTGTTTTACTATGATTCGCAACAATTGTATCAATTTCAATCATTCGCCCTACTTCCTGTACTGCAAGATCAAGTGTTTGGATATTTTTTGAAATTACCATCCTATATAATTTTGGAGGAAGGCCTTGCAAAAATGCATATAGTATAATTTTTTCATACAATTCTCCTGAGCCTTTGCCGTACTTTGCTTCTACTGAGATTCGTATGTTATTTAGATATTCTTGTACGTTCTGTGTATGATCAAAAAATACCATTCCGTGCTTAAGTTTGTTTGTTGAGCTCGTCTCAACAAATCTGTCTTTAAATGCCGTCAATAGTTTTTCTATTGTGTTTATTGGCAAATTATTATCTTCTCCGACGGTCCGTTCTATCTGTTTTACAAAAGTTAATGCTTGCCCTTTTAGCCTTAGAAGAAGCATACTTATTAAAGATTTCAGGTCTGTTCTAGTTAACTCTACAAATTGTGCTAGTTGTATATTAAATTCATCAACGTCCGTTTGCCCGTCATATTGTGGAATAGATTTGGTTAATTCTACATTTTTTGCGACTAATTTTTGCGCAATTAATAATGCACTTAGTTCCTCCGACATGACTTAATAACGCAGGGATGGCGTTTTTTTTTGTTTAATTAGTGGAATTATACACTTAAATAAATCACTTTCACTTAACCTATTTGGGAAATCTATTATCTCCTATGAGATATTTAAAAGGGTGTCCCTATTGTAGCCTAGCGGTAATAGGCTTAGACATATATTATAATAAAAAAAATTTGTTATAGGTCTGTATCTAGTAAATATTTTAAATTTTAAATTGAGAAATTTTAGCCTAACTAGTTCGTATACTTCATCCAAGTTTAAGACCGCGCCAGATGTTATATTTGGATTTTCAAAGATGTTGTATTTTGTTTTTATTAGATGTTATATTTGGATTTTGACCAAATGTTATATTTTGTCTTTATTAGATGTTATATTTAGGCTTTACCAAATGTAGTGTTTTAAGGCCGCGCCATTTGTGGCGTTAGCTGTGGCGTTATCTGTGGCGTTAAGTAGCGTTAAGTGTGCGCCACTTTCTATTGGGAGAAATAAAAATAGGTTAACTAATGAATTTGACTTTCCTTGTGAAGCGACCAACTTGATCAGAGAGGCTTCAATCCGAAGTTACAACCGTTCTAAATATTACCTTTTGACTCTGCCAACTACGGCATTTAAGCTACACCAGATGTCATGGGGGGAGTTTGAAATAGGGAGCTAGTCAAATAAATCCCGTACACATTCTTCATAGGTCATCAGATTCCTGGGAGCGTACCAATGGATAATATACGAACTAGAGGGCCACTCTTGAAATCTAGATACGAATATATAAAATAAAACTGTAAAAATAGAAAAGTAATAGGTTTATTAGACTTACATGATTAAACATACAGCTTCAAACTTCAGTAGGCAAAGGCAAATACAGCAATGTTTCATACAGGAATGACAATAATACAGTGATACGGTAATGCCCGGAAAAACACTTCTTCACAACTATATAACATGAATTTTGCTTCTGAGCAATAAACACTATTTTCTAATTGGTTCATCCCTACACGGAGGGCCAGCTATTTTATCATTATGCTGACAAACTGGGTTCATTATGTCGACTGCCTACCCAATGGTTTTTTTCCGCGATATTCTGATCATTAAACATACACATTCCTGAGAGTACTTCTAAATTTTCCAAACTAAGTTTTAAACAATGTCCCACTATGTATTTCAAAGTACTCCTGCGAAATTCAAATCCATCCATTAGTATTATGCTTGCAAAAAACCCGTATTTTTCTGCTTTTCAGATCTGTCAAAAGCGCTTGAAAATGTTCGAGATTCCTTTGTTTTGTAGAACAAAGAATGCGGATCTATACAGAGTACAACAGGGTATTCTTGAAGTTCTTGGTATTTGAAATTAATCACCTTTTGCTTTGAGCTTTTTAAAGGGATATTTGGCTGATAAATAAATGAGAGTTTAAGGCAGATTTCCAAGCTTAATTAAGGGGGTTTGATTTACATTGGAAGCGTATTTAGAATAAAGTAAACTTTTCATATTTTAAGGTAAACTTTATACATGGTACACCACTGCGTAAAAAATACTGATTAAATACATGCAATAAACTAGGTAGTGTCGATAATCCCGCCATAAAGTACCAGTGGGAAAGCCGCATCGTGTCTCTGAGCAAGCATAGAGTACAAATGTTATAGACATAAGTATATTTCATGTCATTTTAAGATACGTAAAAAAAAAGTTGAATAATTGCAGTCCAAAAAAAATTTAGTCCAATAAAAAAAAAGTGCTACTACAAACAATATTTTTCTAATAATAAAAGTCACGACTAAAATTTCTATATCATTCTCATTTTGAATTTGGAAAATATTAAATGTGATTTTTTTTTGTTTTAAGTATGTTACATGTCATTCTAAGAGATACAAAAAAAAGTTGAAAAAATATAACATGTTAAAAAAAAAATTAAAAAAAGTTAAAAAAAACTTCAAAAAATTAAAAAAAAACGGGGGGAGGGGGCAAAAAGTTTGGGTGAGGGGCCCCTTGGAGGTTGGAGAAATGGAACCTTTGGGGGTTGAGGTCCTTGGTGGTTAGGGTCATTGGTGCATATGATCCATGATGCTTCAAACTTATAATCACCTCACTACTTGATTTGCAAGGATTTCTAAGGGTTGTTCTGAATTTCATTATTAAAATTCTTTTCTTGACATCTACATCTCTATTATTATCAGTTTTTTAGTATACTATAACGTTAGACCCTATTTTAAATTGACAACACTGTTCAAACGCCACTTGTGCATTATACAGAACACATCGAAGAAGTAAAGCTAGGTAAAGTCACAAGGTCATTCTATCATCGTTAACCATTTTCATAGATTGATGTTGTTCCAAATTTATAACAAATTGCCTGAGTTAACAAGCCCTTCGGGCTTACCTTAACTGGTAATTAGTTTAACCTTTTTTTTACCACCTTCATACAATCCAATTCGCAAATGTTAGCTAGCTCTGTTTTTTCCTCATTATTCAATTAAGATCGGTCATACAGTCCAATTCGCAAATGCTATACCCTTTTTCGCAAATAGATTTAGCTTTTACGCAAAATGATATAAAGCCAATTCTAGACATGATACAAGGTACCTTCAGCCTAGAGCTTATTACTGTTTGACAATTTTTGAGTCGGAAAAAAACGCGGCTTGGAAAAAAAACTTTGTCTTTAGTAAAAAACATTGTTTATACGATAACATGATTTTCTTACCCTTATGACTGAAACCAGTATTTTTACAGAAGGCACAATAAACCTTTTGAATACGTAATGTGACGATCAAAAGTTTTGCCTTAGAAACCTGTGTCTAAACCAGTCTGATTGCATTACACAATCTCAACTATTGTTCCAAAACGTGTATGATCGCTTTATAGGCCCATAATATGGGAGGTTTTGGTCCCTTTATACCATCTAGTTTTGGACCTTATACACTATCACTACTGACCACTGGGTCGATACGGTCACCCCTTGGAAAAAAAACAAATAAACACGCATCCGTGATCTTTTTTCTGGCAAAAAATACAAAATTCCAAATTTTTGTAGATAGGAGCTTGAAACTTCTACAATAGGGTTATCTGATGCGCTGAATCTGATGGTGCGATTTTCATTACGGTTATATATAACTTTTAGGGGTTCTTTCCCCCTTTTTTCGAAATTCAGCCAAATATTCTCAGGTAACTTTAATGCGTCACTTTTGATGGGTTGGACTAAACTTGATGAAACTTATATATTTGAAATCAGCATTAAAATCAGATTCTTTTGATGTATTTATTGGTATCCCCTTTCTAACCAGTATTTTTTAGAGAAGGCGCAATAAACCTTTTGAATACGTAATGTGACGATCAAAAGCTTTGACTTAGAAACCTGTGTCTAAACCAGTCTGATTGCATTACGCAATCTCAACCATAATTCTAAAACGTGTATGATCGCTTTATAGGTCCATAATATGGGAGGTTTTGGTCGCTTTATACCATCTAGTTTCGGACCTTATACACTAATCACTACTGTGGTCCTAAAGTATCGTGGGAGGGCTCATTGGAACGGAAATTAAAAGTTCTAGTGTCCTTTTTAGGTGACCAAAAAATGGAGGGCAACTAGCGCCCTCCCACGCTCATTTTTTCCAAAGTAACCCGATCAAAATTTTGAGATAGCCATTCTGTTCAGCATGGTCGAAAATGTGATAATTATGTCTTTTAGGATGACTTTATTCCCCAAAGTCCCCGGGGGAGGGCTGAAAGTTATGAACTTTACCCAATGTTAACATAGAGTATTGGTTATCGGGAAGTATACAGACATTTTCAGGGGGGATTTTTTCTGGTAGTGCGGGGAGGGGGGGGGTCGGGGTTATGTGGGAGGATCTTTCTATTGAGGAAGTTTTTATGGGGGGGAGCGACATTGCTATAAAGGGGGCGCCGGATTTCCCAGCATTATTTAAAAAAAAGATCAGAAATTAAATAGAAAAAAAACAAGTTTCTCAACTGAAAGTAAGTAGCAGCATCAAAACTTAAAACGAACAGAAAATATTACGTATATGATTGGGTTTGCCCCCTAGTCAATACCTCGCTCTTTAAGCCAAAGGTTTTCTAGTACTTTCATAAGAGTTATTTATTCAAATTAACGGCCTTTGTGATTAAAGGGTCATTTTTAAGGAATTGGAGCGTTCGAACTTTAGCGTAAAGAGCGAGGTATTGACTAGGGGGTGAACCCCCTAATATACGTATTAAATATATATGAATATAGAAGTTCGTTATGCAAGTTAATTCGTAAGTTACGTATATTTATTACTAATAAAAACGTTCGTAAATAAAATTAAACAACTTTCGAGAAAGCCATTTAACCAAATAAAAGTAAAATTAATATGCAAATTTTATTTCAAAAATTCAAATACGGTGAGCCAAAATCAAAACCTGCATTAATTCAGAAACGTTCAAAAATTAAATAAAAAAAACAGGTTTTTTTTAACTGAAAGTAAGGAGCAACGTTAAAACTTAAAACGAACAGAAATTATTCCCCTCCTCGACGCCTCGCTCTTTACGCTACAGTTTGACTTTCTCACAACTCTATTTTTTAAGCAATAAAAACCTTTAGCGTAAAGAGCGAGGCATTGAGGAGGGGAATGGCCCTTTCATATACGGAATAATTTCTGTTCGTTTTAAGTTTTAACGTCGCTCCTTACTTTCAGTTAATTTTTTTTATTTAATACTAGACAAATACATTAAAGTTATAAGTAGTATGTACAAGAATATCATTGCTGCGGTTAAGGCAGGAAATGAGTTTAGTGAATGGTTTCGTATTAAATCTGGAGTTAAGCATAGTTGCATTCTATCCCCATTTACATCGATCACTTTGATGGACTTTGTCTTATCGAACAAAGCAAAGCCAATAGGAGAACACGGAATCAAATGGGGAAGTAAAAAATTTCCTGGACCTAGGTTATACTGATGACTTAAGCATCTTAGATGAAATTTTGAGCAAAATGAATTTGATTCAAAGAGGTTTTGCGAGTTCACTTACTTAGGAAGCATCAAACAGTTCGTGATAACGAACTGTAAGTAAGGAGCGACCCGGCTCAGTTGCGACCGAAAATCTAGAAAACGGGTTTTGGAAACCAATAGATACATCAAAAGAATTTGATTTTAATTTTGATTTCAAATAAAGTTTAATCAAGTTTAGTCCTACCCATCAAAAGTTACGTGCCTGAGAAAATTTGACTGATATTGTAGAGGTTTCAAGCTCCTATCTACAAAAATGTGGAATTTTGCATTTTATTGCCAGAAGAAAGATCACGGATGCGTCTTTATTTGTTTTTTTTTGTTTTTTTGTTTCTTTTTTTGTTTTTTTCCCAGGGGTGATCGTATCGACCCAGTGGTCCTAGAATATCGTGAGAGGGCTCATTGGAACGGAAATTAAAAGTTCTAGTGCCCTTTTTAAGTGACTAAAGAAACGGAGGGCAACTAGGCCCCCTCCCACGCTTATTTTTTCTCAAAGTCACCCGATCAAAATTTGAGATTGCCATTTTGTTCAGCATGGTCAAAAATATGATAACTATGTCCTTTAGGATGACTTAATCCCCCGAAGTCCCTGGGGGGAGGGCTGAAAGTTATGAAGTTTACCCAATGTTAACATATAGTATTGGTTATTGGGAAGTATACAGACGTTTTCAGGGGGGATATTTTCTGGTAGTGGGGTGGGTTGATCGGGAGTTATGTGGGGGGATCTTTCCATGAAGGAAGTTTTGATGGGGGATGGGACATTGCTATGAAGTGGGCGCCGGATTTCCCAGTATCATTTGAAAACAGATCAGAAATTAAATATAAAAAAACAAGTTTTTCAACTGAAAGTAAGGAGCAACATAAAAACTTAAAAAGAATAGAAAATATTGCGTATATGATTGGGTTCAAACCCTAGTCAATACCTCGCTCTTTAAACCAAAGATTTTTTAGTACTTTAATAAGAGCTATTTGTTCTAAATATCGGTCTTTGTGATTAAGGGGTTATTTTTAAAGAATTGGAACAAAATCCGACTTTTAGCTTAAAGAGCGAGGTATTGACTAGGGGGCAAAACCCTAATATACGTATTAAAAATATATGAATATAGAAGTTCGTTACGTAAGTTAATTCGTAAGTTACGTATATTTATTACTAATAAAAACGTTCGTAAATAAAATTGAACAAGTTTCGAGAAAGCAATTTAACCAAATAAAAGTAAAATTAATACGCAAATTTTGTTTTAATTATTCATGTACGGTGAGCCAAAATCAAACCCTGCATTAATTCAAAAACGTTCAAAAACTAAATAAAAACAAAACAAGTTTTTTTTAACTGAAAGTAAGGAACTAAATTAAAACTTAAAACGAACAGAAATTATTCCGTATATGAAAGGGGATGTCCCAGCCTCAATGCCTCGCTCTTTACGCTAAAGTTTGACTTTCCCACAACTCTTTTTTTTCAAACAATAAAAAACTTTAGCGTAAAGAGCGAGGCGTTGAGGTGGGAACAGCCCCTTTCATATACGGAATAATTTCTCTTCGTTTTAAGTTTTAACGTCGTTCCTTACTTTTAGTTAAAAAAACTTGTTTTTTTATTTAATTATTAGTAAAAACTGTGGGTTTAATGATTCTTTTGGGTACCTGACTGACTGACCGTATTTCAAACAGTTTGCTGTTCGAAAAGTCTGGTTCAATCCCACTTCCTATGGCTATAATGAAAGAAAGGTTGAGATGGCTAGGGCACGTTCTGCGGATGAAGGACGACAGTTTGTCAAAGATTGTCCTTTTCAGCCAACCAATTAGGGCTAAACAAAAAGCAAGTCGTTAATGGTCGGGGTGGGAGGATGTCGTAAAGAAATATTTAAGAGAAATTTGAACTTCCTGGGAGGGTGTAAGGAGAGAAGCTTTGAATATATTGGGAAGGAGGAGGAGCATGCGTCACTGTAGTGGCCTCAGACAGCTTGGTGTTGCGGTGAGTTGTCATTACTGGTTATAGTAATGGCTGATTGTTTAAACAATCCATTGTAATGTATGGCTATTAAGGGGCCACGAGGTCTGGCAGGGTGATGTTAGAGTCCCCCGTGATTTCTGGTGCTGTCTTTTCCCGGCATTAGGCAATGTGAACAACAGACATTTACGTTTGGTTAATAATTGAGATAGATGCTAAACTAGTGGGATAGCTTAGGAAGATCAGTGACCAAAAGCTCTTCAGCGGTCGTCCAGAGGGACTGTCATCGCCTTATAAGCTTGTCGGTGCGGGAGGATTAGTCTAAGCAAGTTTGAACCTTAGTTGTCGATGCATTTTTCAGTTATACATGAGTAAAATAGAAGTAAAATAATATAACAATAAGAAGGTATCAAATTCAACATTTAAGGCCTTGAATTTTGTTTGGGTGCCCTAACAGCTACGTTACCATATACTCATTAGGGGGGGGGGGGGGGAGACACAATAGTTGAGCGGGGAGATCAAATGAAAAAAATGTTACCAAATGATCTATGCAAAGCATAAAGGTGATATGTACTATTTTATGTATATATTGTACACAACGTTAAGATTTTAAGGTGGATATGCACCTGAAATACCTTTCCCTTTCAATATGGTCCGAAGGAACAATGATATATATTTTATTGTTAACAGTTTTTATTCTGAAAAATTACTAGGCTTATAAGTCTGTCTGTTTGCTATTATCTTTTACAGAGACAGAATTTTCGTATACCTTAGGGTTTAGAAGAAAAATAACCATTCAATTATACTTTGTACTGACAGAGAAAACACATAGAAAGTTCTTCTGAAACTTGTGCATTATTTAGTACACACTCGAGAAGCGAGGTTGGTTAATCATAATGAAATTAACCAAAATATGATGAAAATACAATACTTTAGTAATAAAATAATGAAAACTAAAACAAAGAACTATGGTAGGGGGGCCGCATCGAACGTATTATATTGAATACATAACCTAATCTAACCCAATCAAAATACCATCTCTATATATTAAATATTTAATGAAAATGTTCCTACAACGTATATTTTAACTGAGCCAAAGCTAATTTTCTTCGGATTCTGACAGGTAAGACCCGTAAAATCTGTAGATCCACATTCTCGAGTGTGAATTACACAGCCTAATGCACAAGTACCGTTCTTTTCTATATTCCTTTTCTGTAAGAAATTCATAGTTCTCCTTTTGCTTCGTATATTTCTTTTATTTTATTGCTTATTTTATAGGACAGAAAAGTCCTTCCGACTGAAATTCAACTAGAAGCTGTAGAGCAACTTTCTTTCCCTGTGAAGATTCCTACCTCCGTTACAAAGCAAGTAGCTTCTGATTACTCAACATCAAATGGTTACACTCCCATTGTATGCTCAACTGAGACTTCAGAAAATGCAAAACACTCTGAGGTAACTGATTTAAATGAAAAAATTGTTTAAAATTTTATTGTTGAAAATCTTTGTGGTGAACTGAAAATTGATTGCTCTCTGGCTACCTTAGCATTTATTTATTCTGATTTCCTGTTATTTTCAGGTATCATTAACATAAAATAAACTGCTTAGTATATATATATATATATATATATATATATATATATATATATATATATATATATATATAATATATATATATATATATATATATGTATATATATATATATATATATATATATATATATATATATATATATATATATATATATATATATATATATATATATTCATTGAATAGTTAATAGTGACTTTTGTATAGTTAATTTTTTTTATTGGACCTTTAACTTTTGCCTCAGCTTGTCTTTTGTCATTATGAAAAACATATCACCAAAACTTTGTTTTCTTTCAATTGTTCAGGTAGTGGGACAAAAACTTCATTTTCTTCCAAGAGATTTATCTAGTCCAGGTTTTTGATTTTACAAGGTATGAAAGGCATTCACGACCACCATTGTTTCTTTTAATTGTTCAGGTGGTGGGACAAAAACATCTTCTTTTGCCTTGGCTTGTCTTTTGTCATTACGTAAGACATATCGCCAAACCTTTGTTTCATTTAATTGTTCAGGTGATGGGACAAAACTTCTTCCTTTGCCTTGGCAAGTCTTTTGTCATTATGACAGACATATCGCCGAATCTTTGTTTATTTTAGTTGTTTGGATGTTGGGACCTAATGGTGAGACATGTTTTAGTTGTTTAGGTAGTGGGACAAAACTTCTTCCTTTGCCTTCGCTTGTCTTTTGTCATTATGAAAGACGTATCGCCAAACCTTTGTTTGTTTTCATTTTTCAGGTGGTGGGACAAAAACTTCTTTTTCTTCCAACGATTTATCCAGTCCACATGTTTGATTTTCAAAGGTATGGTAGATATTGATAACCTTATCCGTGTCAAAATCCAAAACTTAACCATCATTGCTATCATTATCAATTTGTTTGCTTCGTTACACCTCGGCTTATCTTTCGTCATTATGAAATACATATCGCCGAACCTTTGTTTTTTAACAAAGGTATGGTACGTATTGAAGACCTTATCCATGTCAAAATCCCAAACCCAATCATCATCGCTATCATTTTCCATTATGATACGTTTTGTTTCTCGCTGTCCAGGTCGATTTTCATTGACTCGCTACTCTTTATTTTTATTTTTGACTCTCTCACTTTTTCGTTTTCGTATGTATTCTAACTGCGTGTGTCTTTACTTTTCATTTTCATTTTTAACACGCTCTAATTGTCATTTTCGCATATGTTCTAACCGCCTGTGCCTTTGCTCTTCATTTTCATTTTTGACACGTTAGTTCAGGTGTTGGTTCCAAAGAATCATCATTTATAGTAACTGCAACTGCAAATTTTCATTTTTCTGGGCTTTCCAACAGACATTATATTATATAAATAACTGTTGCGTTGTAAACTCAACAACTCTTATTTATGCTATGCATGACATCATATAAGAAAGACTTTGAAAAACGTCCTAAAGACTTTGACAAACGGAAAGGCTGCCGGCAATGATGGCATATCACCAGAATTACTGAAGTACGGTAGAAGCACCCTAGCCGAACCCATATTTGAACTTCTTTCCCGTGTTTGGGATGAAGAAAAAGTCCCTAGTGAATGGTCGAAGGCAGTAATTGTAAAACTCTTCAAAAAGGGACAAAAGACTAAGTGTGATCATTGGAGAGGTATTGCTTTACAGTTTGTTGGCAGCAAAGTCCTGTGACAAATAATTCTTAACAGGATTCAAAGTAAAGTGCATAAAGTTCAGAGAGATAAGCAGCACGGATTCCGCCAGAATAGATCATTTTGTGACCTGATATTTAGCCTGAGAGTCCTGCTGGATGAATCCAATGAATGGCAAGTTCAGCTACTTATAGTATTTATAGATTTTCTCAAAGCCTTCGACTCGATACATCGCGGAATCATGTGGAAGATTTTAGTGCACTATGGAATTCTGACCAAAATTGTAAATATAATTAAAGCGCTATATCATGATATCATGTGCGCAGTACAGACAGAGGGTGGCCTAACGGAGTGGTTTTCTGTTCAGTCAGGTGTAAGGCAGGGCTGCATTCTATCACCATTACACCATTTTCAGTTCTCATTCAGCATCCGCCAGTGAAGGTCACATATATTTTATAAAGGATTAAAGAGTGACACAATTTTGTAAGGGATTAAATCTTACGCAATTACCTGAATGCACTCAAATATCGGAGATTGAATTTTTTGACTGGATCGGTGACGTCACTGATTAGTTATACACCTGAATTTTGAAGATTGCTTATAATTTGAATTGTTTGGATACTTGTGTATTTAAAAAAAAATTATTATCTGAGTTAATAATCTTAAATGGAATAAGGTGTGTTTGTTCGATAGAAGTCAATGAGTGAACATTTTAACTCAAATTGTAATAATGGATTATGATTTACGATCTATTACTGACTAGTTTTTGAATTGCCAAGTTGGTTAGTTTGGAACAAATTAACATTTGTAATGTTTTGTCTTATGATTGAGTAAGACCTATTACGCGAGAGCCGCTTATTTGTCTATCCAGTGACGGTTACAAGTTTATTCTGAATATAAACCATTCTGAACTGTGATTCTGATTTTTGATCGAGTGTTCAAATTATAATTATTCGTTAAAATTTGGTGCATTAACCCGAAGAGGAATTGTTGCTGACCTATTGGCCTAAATTTCAAGTTGTTTTTGGAGCTGAGTTCGAGATTGGTGTTAGGAGTTGTTCTTGGAGCTGAGTTCGGGGTTGGCGTTTGCCGTGCCCTTGCAACGGCTAACGCTTAATGCACGTTGGAAGCTCCGTGGATAAATATTTGTTGCCTAGTGAGGTAAGCCGTTTCTTGTTTAATTATTTCTAAGATGGGACGTCGGCGTAAAGTCCAGCTTGCTGTAGCTGATGGAACTGGAGCAGTTTTAGATGTTTCGGCCACTTCTAGCGAGGAGTCCCAGTCACCATTGTTAAAATTGTCCGAAGATTTTGTTACGATGCTGGCAATCGTCAAAGAAAACGGATCTAAGTTAGACTCTATTGATGGACGTATGAGATCTCTGGAACAAAGGGTTATATCGGTGGAAAATGCGCAGCTTGAGATTCACGCATCGGTTACGGAAGTTCAAGCCCGTGTAGTATCAGTTGAAAGCGAAACTGATAGCCTAAAAAAGCAGATAAGCGTTATTACGAGTGAAGCGATGGCACTGAGGAAAAACAATATTGATCTGGCAAGTCGGTTAATGATGTGTGAATACCAGGTATCTGACAGTAACATTATTGTTTGGAATTTGCCTTGTGACAGTAAGGAGGACGCTAGTGAAGCGTTTAAGCAAGTATGTCTGTCTGGGCTTGAAGTAAGTGAGGTTCTCAAGTTTACAGTGCTACAAAACATGAAAGACCGGAAATTTTTCAAAGTTAATGTTTCTTCGAGGGAAAAGAAAATTGATTTGCTAAAAGTTAGCAAGAATTTGAAAGGGAAATCTGTGAGGAATCTGAAAGAGATTTATATTAGTGATGATGCCCCCCTTTCTGTCCGGGAGGCACGAAAAAGTCTTTTTGAGAAGAAGGCTAAGCTAAAGGATATAGGTATTTCAGCTTGGGTGTCTAAGACCGTTCCACCTTTTCTTTATTTTGATCGTCCTAATGGTTCGCGAGCCAAATTCTGCCCTAGTGATATAATCCCGGAGCTTAATTCACCGCGCAGTGATAGCAATGCGCATCAGCGCAGTCAAGTGAGGGGAAGAGGTTTACGCGGTGGTAAAGGTAGAGAAGGAGTTTAATATAGGTCCCTATTTGATATTATGGTAATCTTGTGAACGGATGGTTTGTAATCGTGTGAGTATTGTTTAGTGTCAGTTATGAAATTTAAAATAAGCGGTTGTTGCGTTTATTATTAACTTATTAACTTATTCATTTTTTTTTGTGTTATGAAGTATTCATTGTTTTTGTTATTTATGTCCCCTATGTTGGCGATTCTTTTTGTGTTATTATTTTTGGTCCATGTTTTCTTATCTTTTGTTTTCTTTCAGGATTTGTTGGTCTGGATTTTCTCGGTTCTTGGTCGTTTCACTCATGGTATGGTAAGGTTACTATTTTTTCGCATTCCAAAATCCGGTTTCCATCCCTCCGGATTGATTATTTTAAATGTCAAGTTTAGGTAGGGAACGGCTGGGTTTTCATGAGAGTGATTCGATGAAATTACATGATTTGGGGGGGAGGGGTACTTCACAGAGATTTTGATGTGGGTGAGTTTCATGAGGTTAATCCTGATTCCCGTTATAAGTTTCTGTGTGATTTGAGTTCTATTAGTTGTCAAAATGAGTTTAATATTTTTCATTTAAATTGTCAAGGGATTGGAAGTTCATACCAGTTTTTGAATGAGTTATGTCTGCAATCAACCCCTCATTTTTTAGCTTTAACGGAGACTTGGTTGAAGAACCATAGTTCTTCTCTGTTAGAGATTGGTAATTATAAGCTGTACATTAAAAATAGAGAGATGCATCAACATGGCGGCTTAGCAATTTATGTGCGTAATGATTTTGAGGTTAAGGTGAGAGATGATATAAGAGTTAATCGAGAAATGGTGTTTGAAAGTATGGTGTTAGAATTGCAGTGTCTTAATTTTAAGTGTTTTATGATTGTCGTTTATAGACCCAATTCGTATAATATAGATGAGTTTAGCTCACTTTTAGAAGAGTAATTGGATAAGTTACCAATTTCTACTAGACCTTGTTTTATTTGTGGTGATTTTAACTTGGATTTAAGAACTGTGAATAGTAACCTTAGAGCTAGGGAGTTTCTAAACACTATGCTAGGTTATGGACTACAGCCTTCTATTAATATATGTACAAGAGTGAGCCATGATTCTGCTACGTTGATTGATAACATTTACTTAAATACTGGATATAGTAGTGCGAGTGTCATTGTAAACGACGTTTCGGATCATTTCGGTCTGTTGGTATCTATTCCTTCTCTTTTGAACCGACCAAGATCAGAGCGTTCTGAAGTACCGAAAACTTGTTTTCCTGTTATTAATGTACCAAAGTTAAAAAATGAGCTTGGAGGAAAAAATTGTGATTTTTTATATAGTAATGATATGGATGTGAATGATAAATTTACACTTTGGTATTCGATGATTAAGGATACGGTAGTTGCTTGTAGTCAAGTTAGGAAGAAACGTAAGTATTTTGATTCGCCGAAGAAGCCTTGGGTTACGAAGAGTATTCTAGTTTCTTTAGCTAGGCGACAGCAATTGTATAAAAAGTCCGCATTAAGTAATAGTATTAGCGATGTAAACATTTATAAAGCGTATAGTAATAAGTTGAATAGTATACTTCGTAAAGCTAAGTTAAATTACCTGAGTGATAGATTTAAAAATGCGGAGGGTAACCCGAGAAAGACTTGGAATGTTATAAATTCTGTTATTAAACCGAATAAGCCTGAAATTGTTAGTAGTCTTGTTGATGGTGAAAATATTCGCCAAACTACTGAACGTATGTGTGAGCACTTTTCTAGTGTAGGGGGCCGGTTAGCGTCGTCTGTTGAGCAGCATGCAAGTGATGGTGATTTTACTCAGTTTTTGCCTGAAAGTAGTGACGTTTCTATGTACTTGCGACCGGTTACTGAAAAAGAATTGTGTGATGTGGTAAATGGTATGCGAAACAGTGCATCCGGGACAGCCTTTATTACAACAAAGGTTTTTAAGTCAATTTTTCCTTTGATATCGCAACAAATTTTGTACCTGGTTAATGCTAGTTTTAAATGTGGTATATATCCGGAGTGTCTTAAAAGTGCCAGAGTAATACTTTTATTTAAAGGGGGTGATAGGAAAAATGTGAATCATTATCGACCGATATCCCTCCTTTCTGTTATTTCTAGGCTAGTAGAAAAACTTATTAATTCTAGAGTATCTGAGTTTTTGGAGAATATTTCCTTTTTCCATTCTAATCAGTTCGGTTTTCGTAAGGGGATGTCTACCGAACAGGCAGTTTTATTTTTGACTGACGTTTGTGCATGATGCTTTGGACCAAGGGTTTAAGGTGGCGTCTATGGTTTTAGATATTGTTAAAGCGTTCGATTCAGTTGACCATGAAATTTTAATTATGAAGCTAGAAAATTGTGGAATTAGAGGAAATGCGTTGAAGTTATTTGAAACTTTTTTGAGAGGTAGGACCCAGTGCGTTGAAATTTCTAATGTGAGGTCTGGTGAAAGAATGGTTGATTATGGTGTTCCACAGGGTTCTGTTTTAGGTCCGCTTTTATTCTTGGTTTATATCAATGACTTACGATTTTCTGTTTTGGATTTGTTAGATAGTGCACATTCTAATTGTAGGGTGATTATTCCTAGTTTTGCAGATGATACCCATTTTACTGCCGCAGCAAAGACTGAATCTGATTTAATAGAGATAATGAGAAGAGGTATGTTAGGTATAGATAAGTGGATGAAAGTGAATAAGCTTTTGTTAAACCATAGTAAATCAGGTTTTATTATATATGGTAGATCATCAAATTTTTACCCTTGGGTTCTGGATTTGCAAATGGAGAATTATGTAATTAAGCGTACAAATACTATACGATACCTTGGTGTTATTGTGGATGAATGCCTTAGTTTTAAAAGTCATGTTTCTTTTATTAGTAGTAAGATTGCAAGAAATGTTGGAATGATGAGAAAGTTAAAAAATATTTTCCATGATTCTGTTTTGAGATTGATTTATTTTTCGTTAGTTCACCCGTATTTAGTATATTGCGTGAGTATATGGTCTAGCACATTTTCAGTGCATTTGCAGCAGTTACGTGTGATACAAAATATGGCACTGCGAGTGTTGTCCGGAGATAATCGGAGAACCTCGGTGAGATCCCTAGATGTACAGTTAAATATTATCCCTGTGTCAGGTCTTGGGAAATTTTACCATGGGTTATTTATGTTTAAGTATTTTTCTAATTTGGTTCCCAAGTGTTTTTTAAATTTATTTATTTCTGGTGATGATGTACACAATTATCCTACTCGTCAGGCTAGAGATATACGGACATCTCAAGTTACTAGTACTAGATCGCTATTTTCAATACGTCATGTGGGGCCAGTTTTTCTGGAATAATTTGCCTGTTTCTTTAAAAGTTCAGCGAATCTATGTGAGTTCCGTTTGGACCTTAAAACCCTTTGTCTCCATAGGTATGAATTTGTATGAATTTGTTTAAAGGGTGGTATAGTTGAGTCACTCTCAGGTTTGCCCGGAACCCGTTTTTCCCGTTTTTCCTATATATTTTTATTTTTTTTTTGTTTCGTTTATTTATTATTTATGAGATGGCGGCGGGAAGTTTTGGAGTATGTGAAGTATTGATTTTTGGTTATTGCGACCAGGAGCCGAGTGAGTGTAGGATTTTCATTTTTTCTTCTTTTTTCTTTCTTTCCTCTTTTTCTCTTTTTTTTCTCTTCTTACTCTTTATTATGTTATTATAAGTGTTAATTTTAAGATGGTAAATACTTCCGAACAAGCGTTAGCTTATGGAAGGTAATTTGTTTTTTTGCGTTGTGTTGTTTTTGGAATAAACCCTTATCTTATCAAAAATTACTGTTTGCCATACTGATAGATTTTGTTCTTCGTGGATGCAGTTTTAGTGGCGGTCTACAATTAAATCCACTGAGAGAACTCAATGATGGTGATTTTGCTGACGATGTTGCACTTATTACCCACGACCCAAAAGATATGCAACGCAACATTAATGAACTCGGTCGTATGGCAAATGCTGTCGGACTCTCCATAAATGCTAACAAGACCAAATCAATGTCGAATGCAGTCATACCTGACTTAGCCGAAGGACTTTTGGTTAACACCGAGGAAATTGAGGAAGTGAGAGAGTTCAAGTATCTCGGCAGCATTCTTACGCAAGATGCCAATTCCGAAAGAGAAATACTGTGCCGAATAACATTGGCTGGGTCTGCTTTCAGCTACCATAGAAATGTTTGGAGAAATAATAAATATTCCCAGAAACTAAAGCTTAAAATTTATAATAGCAATGTGGTCTTTGTCCTTACGTACGGCTGCGAAACTCGGAGCATCACTGCTCAGCTAGAACGACGACTCCAGGCATTCGACAATAATTGCCTAAGGTCTATCCTAAATATACATTGGACGGAAAGAATACGAAATGATGAAATCTATCGTATGACAAATCATACCCCAATCCTTGATCTCATTAGAAAGCGGCGATGGATGTATTGGGGGCATATGGTGCGAATGGGGGATGGAAGGCTGCCGCACGACGCATGGTGTTGGACAACCCCCGGTCTCTGCAAATCAGGGAGACCGAAAATGACCCTTGGCAGGTCGCTAATGAAGGAGGCGAAGGAGGCGAGGTCCTCGTTGGAGGAGCTATGGTTGAAGGCTCAGGAAAAGTCGTCGTGGCGAACCACTGTTGCTGCCTTATGCGCCCCCAGGCGTAGGAGGACCTAAGTAAGTAAGTAATATAAGAAATACTTATATGATGTCATAAGAACTGCAAATAGGATGTACTAACACATAAGCTTGTGATGATTGGATAAACTTCAGATTGGGCTCATTGGATTGGTAATCAGAAGTTCTAGTACCCTTTTAAAGAATCAGAGTGGTCGGAGGGTGGATACCCCCACACACACCTTGTGTGTTCCCAAAATGCATCTGATAGAAATTTTGAGATGACCATTTGTTGTCGCAGAAACTTCGAAAAAGGCTCATTCAGTTCGAAATTGAAAGGGCTAGTGCTCTTTCTACTAGTCAAAAGTGAATTGAGGGCAATAAACCCAACAACCCCCCTCTCACTCTTATCAATTTCAAAAATATTTCTAATCAAAATTTTGAGATAGCCATTTTGTTCAGCGTAGCTGAAAATTCTGGAAATTAGGTCTTTGAGGATGACCCCCCCCCCAAAAAAAAAACACTCGGTGCAAAGGCTGTAAGCTATGTCCCCAGGGCATATAACTTTTATATGGAAAGCGTGGTCGTAAAAACTCCAGGGGGAGCTCATTTGATTGAAAGTTAGATGATCTAGTGCCCTTTTTATGAGTTAAAGTGATTGGGGGCAGCCCCCTCCCCTCAGTCGTATTTTCCACAA
This sequence comes from Artemia sinica, assembly GCA_027921565.1. Lineage (NCBI taxonomy): Eukaryota > Metazoa > Arthropoda > Branchiopoda > Anostraca > Artemiidae > Artemia > Artemia sinica. Next base: position 66,414,007 of record CM051266.1, on the reverse strand, counting down.
ATGCATCCGATAGAAAATTTTAAATATCCATTTGTTCAAAAATAGTCCAAGGATCATATAGCATGGCCTTTGGGGTTGACAAAATCCCCCAAAGTATGGGGGTAAGGCTTGTAAGTTATTCCCCAGGGACATATTAGGTTTTTATGGAAAGGGTGGCCACGTGAACTTTAGAAAAGGCAAATTTGATTGAAGATGAATAGTTCTAGCTCCCTTTTAAGATTCAAACATAATGGACAGCAACTACCCCCCCCCCCCCTCATTACACCCTCCTTTCCCGAAAAGCATTGAATTGAAATTGTGAAATAGCCATTTTATTTTCAATAGTCCAAAAATGATATAAAAATGTCTTTAGGGTGGCCACAATTCCCCATATCCTACGAGCAACGGTTTAAATTATGCCACGGGACATTTAAGGTTTTTATGGAACGAGCAGTCGTATAAACTTTGAATTGGATGGAGCTGAATTGATTGGAAGTCGGAAGTTTGAAAGGTACGCATGTTTGAACTTTACTTTCCAAAAAGACAAAGGGTCTTTAGTTGAGCCTTTCAGAGAATTATGAGGAGAGTGTTGAACAAAATCAAAACACGTTATGTGTATATAGATTGTCAAAAGAGTGTAACACAGGAATAACTGAGTATATTAATTTGGAAAATTCAGGAAATGATAAGGGATATTATCAAAAAGGCAATATTTTCATGCTACCAATACTACTACAACTACCACCAGTACTACTACCACACCATTCAATTTACAATATTGAGGGAAATTTGAACTAAATCAAAAGACGCTATATGCATGCACACTGTCAAAATAGGGTATCTCAAGAATTGATTTGAGTATTAAGTTAGAGCTTTCAGAGAATGCTTAAAGGGGAAGACCGTCTCATCAAAGGGCAATATGTGCACATTACTGCTTTTACTGCTGATACTGCTACAATTACTACTACTACAACTATTACTACTTCTATTAAAACTACTTGTAACTACTACTACTACTACTACTAGTACAAACAACTCACCGCAGCGACAAGCCCACTGAGGCCAACACAGCTGCGCACGCTCCTCCTCCATCCCAATCTATTCAAAGCCTCCCTTTTTTACACCCGCCCACGATGTTCCCATTTACTTTAAATCTTTCTTTATGACGTCCTCCCACCCCAAACAAGGACGACCTGCTTTCCGTTTAGCTCTAGACGGTTGGCCGAAAAGAACAATCTTCGGCAATCTGTCATCCTTCATCCGCACAACGTGCCCTAACCACCTCAACCTTTCTTTCAATATAGGCCTAGAGAGCGGTATTAAACCACATTATTCGTATAGCCTATTGTTTGAAATACGGTCAGTCAGCAGGATACCCGGAACAATCCTTAAGTAATTTCTCTGGAAAACATCTAGCAAATCTTCATCCGCTTTTCTGAGCGCCCATGCTTCAGAGCCATATTTGACCACTGTCATCACTGTAGCTTCTAATATTCTAATCTTGGTTTGCAGACTTATCTTCCTATTATTCCAAACTTTTTTTTTTAACTGTGAAAAAACACCCAGAACCTTGGCTATTCTACTTTTAACATCTTCACTGCTCCCACCATCTTTACTAATAATACTACCAAGTTAAGTGAAGCTGCCATTACCCAACGTCACCTTTTCATCTTCACTTATTCCTAGCCTTAGTGACTTAGTCTTCTTAACATTAATTTTCAAACCTATACTAGCACCCTGAACTCGCAAAACCTCTAAAACTATATTCATTTTGCTCACACTTTCATCTAGGATGCTTAAATCATCAGCATAATCTAAGTCCAGAATACTTTTTCCTCCCCATTTGATTCCGTGGTCTCCCATTGCCTTTCCTGTGCTCCTTAAGACAAAGTCCTTCAAAAGAATCCATATAAAAGGGGATAGAACACAACCCTACTTAATTCCTGATTTAATACAAAACCAGCTGCTAACCTCATTTCGTACCTTAACCGCAGCAGTGTTATTCTCGTACATAGCACTAATCACTTTAATGTATTTGTCTGGTATACCAAAAAAGGATTAATCTTTACCAAAGCTCTTCAATCAATAGAATCGAATGCTTGCTCGTAATCTATAAAACTGAGGACAAAAGGGGTTTGACAACTCAGGCATTTCTCAATTATTAGCCTAAGAGTGAAGATCTGGTCGACACATCCTCTACCTTTTCTATAACCGCAGTGTTCTTCTCTTAAAACTTTGTCTACGGCATCTCTCAGTCTAAAAAGTATCATATTACTAAGTAATTTACTATCTAAAGATACCATACTAATGCCTCGATAATTACCACACTCACTTTTAACCACCTTTGTTATAAAGTGGCTTAATTAAGGTTTTCCTAAAATCGTTAGGTACTTCCCCTTTTTCAAAAATCATATTCATAATCTTCAGTAACTTATTTCTATCCTCAGAGCCACCATATTTAAGAAACTCATTTACCACCCTAGCAGCACCTGGAGCCTTATTATTTTTTAACCCTTTTAGTACTGTCGCTAATTCTTCCTAACAAAACAAATCTTCCTTCACATCCAAGGTATCACAAACTTTTTCATTTTCCTCTATATCTTATCCTGTAACTCTATCTCGGTTAAGCAAATTCTCAAAATGTTCGGCCCATCTATCTTTAGTTCTTTATTTATCGCTAATTGTGGTCCCATTCCTATCTTTAACTGGGCCAAGTCCGGATTGACTACTCCCTAACAATTTATTAGTAGTAACCTATATCGTTATACTAGGAGGATTGTATAATACGATCATACACTCTATATTATGGACCTATAAAGCGAGCAAACACGTTATATTATTGGACCTATAATGCCACCAAGAAACAAGACAGGTTTTTCTAGGTTCAATACCCAAAAACTAAAGACCTTGGTAGAACGTGTTCAATGGGTGTAGTAGTCTTTTCTGTAAAATTACTAGTCTCGGCAGGAGGTCATATAATCGTGTTTTTTTGTATAAATAATGTTTTTACTAAAGATACAGCCAAGCCGAACATGTTTCTGAGTCAAAACTTGCCAAACACTCTAATCGCCTCTAGTCTAAAGGTATCTTGCATTTAGTCCAGAATTGATTGCATTATTAGCGGTATCTAATAATGATAAAAAGTTTTATCATTTACGTAAGCTAACTCAATTTGCAACAAAAAGGTATTCCATTGGCATAACTCTCCTCTGAATGATCTTAATTGGTGATTGAATAATAGGGGTGAAACAGAGCACGATAATATTTTAATTGGATGGTATGAAAGTGGTAGAAACGGTTAAACTGCTTACCAGTTAAGGTAAGCCCGGGGGTGGTAACTCTTACGCAATTTAATATAAATTTGGAATAACAACAATGGTATCAATCTATGGAAACTATTACTGCTGACAAGATGATCATGGGACATACCTTAGCTTTACTTCTTGGCTGTGTTCTGTATAATACATAATTACCATTTGAGCAGTGTTGTCAATATAAAATATGCTTTAGCATTGGAATATGCTAAAAAGTGGAAAGTAGTAGAGTCGTAGGCGCCAAGATGACCTTGTGAGTTGACCTAGCTTTACTTCTCGGGTGTGTTCTGTATAAAACACAAGCACCATCCATTTGAGTAGTGTTATCAATATAAAATATGCCTTAGCATTGGAGTATGCTAAAAAGTTGAGACTAATAGAGTTGTAAATGCTAAGAAAATAATTTTAATAAAGAAACTCAAAACAATCCTTAAAAGTCCTTAGAAATCAACAAGTGAGATGACCCCCCCCCCCCTCATTTTTTTATACTTGTTTTGAAGTTTTTTTTACTTTTTAAATTTTATTTTTAACATATTTTTTTAACTTTTTTACATGTCTTAGAATGACATAAAACATACCTAAAACATAAAAAAAATTCAAATTTAATATTTTCCGAATTAAAAATGAGAATAATATAGATATTTTAGTCGTGACTTTTACTATTAGAAAATAATTTTTGTAGTAGCACTTTTTTTGGACTGAATTTTTTGGACTTAGAAATTATTCAACTTTTCTTTACGTATCTTAAAATGACATGAAATATGGTTGCAGCTCTACCAATCGTACCCTATGCTTGCTCATAGACACGACGCAGGTTTCCCAATGGCACTCTCTGGCGGGTTATCGACACAACCTAGTTTATTGCACGTAATAAATCAGTAATTTTTACGCACTGGAAGGATAAACCCATAACTCATATCTTTCAAAAAGTGAAGATGAAGCATTTTAAGAAAAAGTGTTCACATGATAGTGTTATTGTAGCATTGAATGCTGACAAGGGGAAGTATTTGAACTATAAAACAAGTACAAGTGGAAGTACTATCAGAAAAATATGCATGCATTGTCATGACAGTGAGGAATTAAATTTCTTTTTAGTACCAAAAAATTCAACTCTCATGATGGTGAATATGCGAGATTGAGATCTCTGGAGATGATTGCACTCAAAGATAATGCCAACATAAAAATAATAGTTGATGAAGAGGGGCATCATCTTTCTAGTGCTTGTGGTAACATGTTACCCAGTGTTGAACCCTATCGTCAGATTTTGGGTATTAGCATTAAACGGAAGGCCAAAAGAAGACAGGAGTACTCTTCTACTAATATCATAAACCATATCTTGTCTACGGGCCGGAACTGTTACCTGTGTAAAAATAATGTGGTAATAGACAGTGAAATTACCGAAAAATAAAAGGGCATTGGTAGAAAATATCACTAAGGAATATAAAGATGAATCGATGAAAAACAAAGTGGCAGCAAACGTTACTACCATTGATCAAACATTCAATGAACCAAATAATAGCAAAGATGAAATTCTTATTGAATATGTGGATTACCCCCCAGTAAAAATGTGTTCAAATGATAGTGTTTATATTAGCATTGAATGCTGACAAAAATAAGTATTTGATTTATGAAACAAGTAAAAGTAGTAGCACTATCGGAAACGTATGCGTGCGCTGTCATGACAGTGAGAGTTTATGTTTTTTTGCAAAAGTATCATTCCAGAGATGATTGCACTCCAAGAGAATGCCAACATAAAAATAATAGTTGATGAAGAGGCACCTCTTCTTGCTAATGGCTATGGTAACATGCTACCTTTGATAGATCCTATCGTCATCTTTTAGGTATTAGCATTCGAATGAAAGCAAAGGGGAAAAGAAAGGCCTACTCTTCTACTAATATTATTAACCATATCTTGTCTACGAGCTGGAACTGTTACCTGTGTAAAAATAATGTTGTAATAGACAGTGAAATTGCCAGAAAAATAAAAACGGCATTGGTGGAAAATATAACTAAGGGATATAAAGATGAATCGATGAAAAACAACGTGCCAGCAAACGTTACTACCATCATTGATCAAACAGTCCATGAACCAAATAATACCAAAGACGAAACGCATATTGAGCCTGTCAGTGAGATACCAGTAAAAATTGTGTATGACTCAAAATGGAATAATGATTATTCTACGGATTACGAACTAAGAGAAAACAATAGCTACATATCAAGAGAGAAAATGGTAAACTATTTTATGGAACAGATTCAAAATGTCCAAAGTTTTTCATTGATATTAATAATGTATAATAATATATTTTTTGTATTAATATTCTACATGGCATTATTTCATTAGAAGAATATTATGCCATTACATTGTTATGAGTTCATTATTTTAATGAGTATGCTAGCATATCAAATGTTTAGAATGTCTATTAAAACATCGGAGATGTAAGAAAAGGAATTTGCATATATCATATGTCGGATAGATAGGTTAATATGGAGAAAATCTAAGCATAAGAATAAATAAATTCTTTGTTAACACCTTTGGTCAGATTGGTCAGGATTAAATTGATAAAATCTAAGTATCAGAGTGAATAGATTCTTTATCAACATCCTTTGCCGGATAAGTCGGTTAACATTATCAAAACCTAATTGTCAGAGAGATGAAATTCTGTATCAACATCCATTGTCAGATACAAAGGATAACATTGACAAAATCTAAGTATCAGAGTAAATAAATTTTTTCTATCAACATCTTTATCATTTACATCGGATAAAATTGACAAAATCTAAGTATCAGACTGAATAAATTCTTTATGAGCATCCTTTGTCGGATACGTTGGATAACATTGTCAAAATATATGTATTAGAGTAAATAAATTCTTTATCGACTTCCTTTGTGTGGTACATCAGATAAAGTTCACAAAATCTAAGTATCAGAGTGAAAAATTCTTTATCATCGTCTTTTGTCAGATATGCTTGATAAAATTGAGACAATCTAAGCATCAGAATGAATAAATTCTTTATCAATGTCCTTTTGACAGATACGTTTTGATAACACTACCCAAATCTAAGTATCATAGTGAATAAATTCTTCTTCAACTTATTTTGTCAGATACATCAAATAACACTCACGAAATCTCAGTATCAGAGTGACTAAATTCTTTATCAACGTCTTTCGTCGGATACATCAGATAACATTCACAAAATCTAAGTATGAGAGTGAATAAATTCTTTATCATCGTACTTTGTCAGATATATCTGATAAAATTGAGAAAAATTTAAGCATCAGAGTGAATAAATTCTTCATCAATGTCTTTTGACAGATACTTTTGATAACACTGATAAAATTTAACTATCAGAGTGAGCAACATCCTTTGCCAGAAATGTCAGTTAACATTATCAATACCTAAGTGTCAGAGTGATTAAATTCCGTATCAACATCTATTGTCAGATACATGGGATAACATTGACAAAATAAAAGTATCAGAGTGAATAAATTTTTTTTATCAGCATCTTTGTCGGATTAATCGGATAAAATTGACAAAATCTAAGTATCAGATTGAATAATTTCCTTATCAACATCTTTTGTCGGATACGTCGGATAACATTGTCAAAATCTAAGTATCAGAGTGAATGAATTCTTTATCAACTTCTTTTGTCTGTTACATCAGATAACATTCACAAAATCTAAGTATCAGAGTGAATAGATTCTTTATCAACATCCTTTGCCGGAAATGTCAGTTAACAGTATCAAAACCTAAGTGTCAGAGTGATTAAATTCTGCATCAACATCTATTTTCAGATACATGGGATAACATTGATAAAATCTAACTATCAAAGTGAATACATTTTTTCTATCAACATCGTTGTCAGATACATTGGATAAAGTTGACTAAATCTAAGTATCAGAGTAAATAAATTCTTTATCTATGTCTTTTGACGGATACGTTTGATAAAACTGACAAAATTTAAGTATCAAAGTGAACAAACTCTTTATTAACATTCTTTATCGATATCATTTGTCAGATATGTCAGATAACATTGACAAAATCTATGTATTAGAATGAATAAATTCTTTATCATCATGCTTTGTCGGATACGTCGGATAAAATTGAGAAATTTTAAGTATCAGAGGGAATAAATTCTTTGTAAATGTCTTTTGACAGATACGTTTGATAACACTGACCAAATCTAAGCATCATAGTGAATAAATTCTTTATTCCAGATATTTCGGTCACATATACAGTGACCGTCATCAGTAGTAAAACTTTATATATGACCGAAATATCTGGTATTTTATGTGAAATTTATTATACACTGTCTATTAAAAAGGATTTTATCCCTATTTTGGACTTTTATTTTATCGTTATTTTTACACAGGTAACAGTTCCGGCTCATCGACATATATGGTTTATGATATTAGTAAAAGAGTCCGCCTGTCTTCTATTGACCTTCCGTTGAATGCTAATACCCGAAAGCTGACGATAGGGTTTAACACTGGGTAACATGTTACCACAAGCACTAGCAAGAAGATTCCCCTCTTCATCAACTATTATTTTTATGTTGGCATTCTCTTTGAGTACAATCATCTCCAGAGATCTCCATCTCGCATATCCACCATCATAAGAGTTGAATAATTTTGGTACTCCAAAGAAATTTAATTCCTCACTGTCATGACAATGCAAGCATATGTTTCCGATAGTGCTACCATTTGTACTTGTTACATAGTTAAAATACTTCTCCTTGTCAGCATTCCATGCTACAATAACACTATCATGTGAACAAACTTTCTTAAAATGCTTCATCTTCACTTTTTAAAGACATGAGTTATGCGTTTATCCTTCCACTGCGTAAAAATTACTGATTTAATACATGCAATAAACTAGGTAGTGTCGATAACCCGCCATAGATTTACAGTGGGAAAGCCGCGTCGTGTCTATGAGCAAGCATAGAGTACGATTGGTAGAGCTGCAAGCATATTTCATGTCATTTTAAGATACGTAAAAAAAGTGGAATAATTTCTAAGTCCAAAAAATTCAGTCCAAAAAAAGTACTACTACAAACATTATTTTTCTAATCGTAAAAGTCACGACTAAAATATCTATATCATTCTCATTTTGAATTCGGAAAATATTGAATTTGATTTTTTTTATATTTTAAGTATGTTTAAGTCATTCTAAGACATGTAAAAATAAAGTTGAAAAGAATATGTTAAAAAAATTACAAAAAGTTAAAAAAAACTTCCAAAAAAGCATAAAAAATGGGGGGGACCAAAAAGTTGGAGGGAGGGTGCCCCTTGAAGGTTGGGATAGGGGACCCTTGGCGTTGAAGTCCTTGGTGGTTACGGTCATTGATGGTTGCAGTCCTTGATGGATCAAAACCCATAATCATCTCACTAGTTGATTTCTAAGGATTTCTAAGGATTGTTCTGGATTTCTTTATTAAAATCCTTTTCTTAGCATCTACATCTCTATTAGTCTCAAATTTTTAGCATACTCCAATGCTAATAGATATTTGATATTGATAGGACTACTCAAATGGTACTTGTGTATTATACAGAACACACCCGAGAAGTAAAGCTAGGTCAACTCACAAGGTCATCCTGGTGCCTACGACTCTACTTCTTTCTACTTCTTAGCATATCCCAATGCTAAAGAAAATTTTATATTGGCAAAACTGCTCAAATGGTAGTTATTATACAGAACACAGTCAAGAAGTAAAGCTAAGTCAAGTCCCTTGATCAGCTTGTCAGCAGTATTTGTTTCCATAGATTGATACCATTGTTGTTATTCCAAATTTATATTAAATTGCGTAAGAATTACCACCCCCTGGGCTTACCTTATCTGGTAAGCCGTTCAACCCTTTTTACCACTTTCATACAATCCAATTAAAAATATTATCGTTCTCTGTTTCACCCCTATTATTCAATCACCAATTAAGATCATTCAGAGCAGAGTTATGCCAATGGAATACCTTTTTCGCAAATTAAGCTAGTTTACGCAAATGATACAACTTTTTATCATTATTAGATCCCGCTAATAATGCAATCAATTCTGGACGAGATGCAAGATACCTTCAGGCTAGAGGTTATTAGAGTGTTTGGCAAGTTTTGACTCGGAAACATGTTCGGCTTGGCTGTATCTTTAGTAAAAACATTATTTATACGAAAAATACGATTATATGACCTCTGGCCGAGACTACTATTTTTACAGAAAAGACAATAAAACCCAATGAACACGTTATACCAAGGTCCTTAGTTTTTGGTATTGAACCTAGAAAAACCTGTCTGGTTGCTTGGTCGCATTATAGGTCCAATGATATAACGTGTTTGCTTGCTTTATAGGTCCATAATATAGACTGTATGCTCGTATTATATAATCCCACGTAGTATAGCAATATAGGTTACTATTTTTATTAGCATGCCAGTACAATATTTTACTATTATGCCGTCTAGCTTTATCTTCCAGATCCTCGGCAATTTTATCCATGGCCTCCTTCACACCTCCTTAGTTCATATTTTTATGCTTTCTCCACTTTCTTTAAATTCCTTTTGTTTTCATATGATCTATCACTTAGATAATTCTTGTACAAGTCCTTTCTCCTTTCTATTAAACATAAAGAATATTCACTAATATTCTTAGCTGCAGTTCTAGCTATCTTCCCTAAGACACCTTCAGCAACTTCACAAATTATTTTTCTAAAATTATTCCAACCATATTCCACATTATCAAATTTTAAACTCTCAAGTTCAGTATTCAACTGTTCCTGGAAAATTTCTCTTAAACTCTCATCCTGGAGTCTTGCAACATCATAACTTCCCAGGAGGTAGTTACCCTTCCGATATTTCAGCTTTAAATTAACCCTTGACACTACTAGACGGTGGTCTTTACTTTTAACAGCAATAACAGCACTCCTATATACCCTAGTATCTTGTATTGATCCTGCTAGTCTTCGGTTTTCTATAACATAATCAATAAGATTTACTGTCTTACCATAGCGTAAATACCATGTTAACTTATGAGCCATTTTGTGACTAAACATCGTATTGGTTATAACTAGATTGTTATACCTACAAAATTGTAAAAGTCTGTCAAGGTCAAGCATTCATGCAGTTAACACCTCTTATTTTCTGAGAGAATTATCTTTTTTGGTTCTATTGACTGTCAGGCTGTGGGATTGAACTAGTTGAACCATTTTTTTTGGATTGGATTATTTCATTTGGATAATTAGAAGGCGTTTATTGGAAAGTGAGGGGACTTAAAAAAGCCCCCCTTGTGGGTAAGTCTTTGTTTTTCGACTTTACATTGAGATGTTATTACGCTTGGACCTACGATGGCTGAAAGTTAAAAAATTATTTTGAATCCGTTACTGAATTGTGTTACGCGAACACTTACAGATGGAATGAAATTGGACTGTATCGTAAAAGCGTGTGTTGCTTTCTATACACATGAAGATTTTATAAAGGCAAAGCGAATCCTTCATACTGAATTGAATATTACGAATCGTCTTGTGGCCCACTCTAAAGATGAAGACAATATCATTGAAATGTGCAAACTTCTAGTAGCAGCTGTGAAAAATAATGTCAGCATGCCAAAATCTGTCATCTTTAACCCCTGCTCGGTTCCGGTCATTGGAGATTCGGTGAATGCAACAGATACTGCCAAAATAAATGAACTTTCTCGGAAGCTTTAGCTACCCAGTCTGCTCTAGCCGTCAGTATTTTCACAAGCAGTCGTAGTGCACCTGAAACATCCAAGCCCAAAGATCCTTCCTATTCTGTTGTCTTGAAAAATCCTCCCAAGGAACTCAATGGCCCAAATGACCGGAAAGCTTTCATAGACAGTTTCTGTGAAAATGCAAATAACGTTAGAGAACTTCGAAAATCTGAAAACGAATGGAAGCTTGTAGTCAGTTCGAAAGCTGCAGCAGCTAAAATCGTTGAGAAAGCGAAATATTCCAAGCCCGATCCCAAAATTGCTGTTCGAGAACCCCTACACATAGCTGTGCTTCGAAATATCCCTAAGGATATAAACTGTGAAGGACTAAAAAATATAATCCCGAATAGTACGAAGACTGAACAATGTGGAAAATCCCGTTCTTTAAAAGTGTATTTTGACACTATCAGTGAGCTCCAACAATTTCTGAGTGTTTCGGCGCTTATCGGCTACGAGCGTCTACCTGCTGATCCGTTAAAGTTCTTGCCAAGACGATGCTATAACTGTCACAAAATCAGTCTCCTCGCTTCCCAGTGTACGGCTGAACCTTTATGCTCTAGATGTGCCTCAAATGAACATCGTTCAACGCGAGATGAACCATGCAGACAGCCGACATTCTGCGTTGAATGCAAAATCGGCAGTCACACGTGTTACAGTGTAAAATGTCCCTCAAACAGTAATCCACAAAAGAAATGACATATGAAGCTTCTGCAGTTAAATTTTTATCGTGGAACATTAATGGCTTGTTCACGAATAAAATTCCGGTGTTAGATATTGTATTTGAGCAAAATGAAGTTGTCTGTTTACAAGAACATTTCGTAACAAGCCGCAGTAAAAGTATTCTTAGTTTTGATAGTTCAGTATCGGTTTATTCAGTTTCAGCGAAGCAGCTAAGTGGAAAAGGGCGACCCTCTGGTGGTATTGGCACTTTCGTTCGTTCGGACTCTAAGATGTAGTGTATTTGAAGTCAATGATAATTTTCTAGGGATTCGTGTTGAGGGCTGTGTTTTTATTAATGTATATTTGCCTACAAATTACCATGATGATCGTTCGGAACGTGCTTTTACTTATTTTAGTGATAAACTCGGCCAGTTTATTAACCGTATTAAATCCTTAAGCTTTCAATGCATATTAGTTGGTGACTTCAATTGCGATTTGAATGAAACCGCTCTTATCTAGGTCTTTACGTTCTAAATTATTGCTTAGTACTTTTCGAGACCAGTTTGATCTCAAGTGCAAAGATTTAAATTTTACACACGTACACACCTCAATGTCTGCATCAGATCTCGATCACGTCGTTGCGTCTGCAAATCTCAGGATTTTTCCTGTCAAGGTTGTGCTTAATTTTCAGCTATCTGATCACTTACCGATACAGTTCTCAGCCGAGATTCCTTGCCATAGCTCAGACACTTAAATGCAAACAACTTCGAAAACACCTCCTAGGTCTCGCCGTGATTGGCGTAAAACTAGCCCTGTTTTATTTCAAGATGAAGCCGCCAGAGTCCTTAGTAAGATCCGTGTCCCTTTTCATCTTCTCTCTATATTAACTGCTCTTTCAAAGGAGAAAACACAAACTATCAGTCGATATTTATTGCGCAGAAATTGGCCATACCCTTCGCTGTCCTGAAAAAGCTGCCATCCCTCTAAGTAGACCCCGTCATCCTACCCTTCCTGGCTGGTCTGAAAATCCAGATTAAGTGGATACTCATTCTAAGTTTAAATTTTGGCTTCAACTTTGGATTTCTTGTGGACGACCCCGTTTGGGGGTAGTCAATTCAATCCTCCCGCTTGCAAAGAAAATTCGCGAAGGAGCTAAAAGCTCACAGAAAAAAAAGATGATTGATATCGAATTTGCAAGGGCCAAAATTAATCCTTCTCTCCTTTGGCGTTTTCTGTCCTTTAAAAGCGATGAGTCTTTGTCTGCATCTGCTATCTCTAATTCTGAATGGTACGCGTACTATGGGTCAGAATCTTTGCCTCCTTACCCAGCCCTCAACGAAAGATACGAAGCTTTATTGGACGACTTCTTAGATAGTTGTCCTCAAGGGTGATTATGTTGTAACAGAAGGAGATGTGTGCAAGGTCGTCTCTCGCCTAAAACCTAAACAATATTTTGGGATTGATGAGATCAGCGCACTCCATCTAAAAAGTGGTGGGCTCGCTCTCATTAGGCACGTAACTCTCCTGATTCAGAATATACTCATTCAGGGTATTTTCCCAACCACTTTCTCAATTGGAGATCTTACGCCAGTTCCTAAAAAAGGAAAAATTACCAAGCAATGCTCCTCTTTCCGTCCAATCACGGTTGCTACTTTTCTTTGAAAGTTATTTGAACTTTTATTCGTAGATGAGTTTGAGAAACTGTGTTGCAGTCCACCAAGACAATTCGGTTTCCAACGCTGTATTGGTTGGGCTGAAGCGTGTCGTTGCATATGCACTCCTCGATGCACACAAATCAAGAGAAAGCCTAGAATCGGTGTCTTAGACCTGCAGAGAGCGTTTGATTCATTGATTCATGCGCGTATGTTGCTAAATTCAGCTAAAAGAGGAGTGAACTCAAATATCATTTGGGCTTTCCGTGATCTTTACTCTCCCCTTTGCGAGCGACACAAGCTCCCTCCCGATAAAGATTTTCCGCCAGTCCCACGGTCAGCTTTGATACCAGTCCGTAGAGGTACCCGTCAGAGGGCAGTTTTATCCCCCAATTTCTTTAACAACTACATTATTGAGCCTCAAGACAGCTGTCCTTCATCATACATTCTCCGTTTCATTGACATCTCCCTAGTATGCTATGCTGATGACACGCTGAATCTCATCCGGGCGCTTAACCGTCTTTCAGAAATATTCTCATGTCTGCAGTGCAATTACGAGAAAGTTGGTCTGAGATTTAATTCCCAAAAGTCGGAAGTCTTGCTTTACAATTGGAAGAATGACCCTCCTACTATTTTCACACTAGGTGATTGCTCAGTAAAACCAGTTGAAAAAATAGTATATCTGGAGCTGCCAATAGGTATCTCATTAAAGCACACCCGCTCCCTCCTTATCTCACATCTTGAAATGCAAATTTCCAGCTCCTATGCTTTGATCGTTAAATCCACTCTGAGATTTAACCGTCCTCTACTGGCAAGTATTTACAACGCTACCGCTTTGCGACATATACTCGTATCATATCTGACTCGTTTCTGGAAATTATTGGCAAACCTTGAAAAGTCTAAAATCCGCTCTTTATTTTTCCGTTTTGCAAAGTACCTACTAAAACTGCCACCATGGACAAAAAATAGTTTTTCTGATTCGGCGCTACAACCTAGCGGACCCAAATCTAGCTGTTGAGACACTTATTAGCCGGCAAAAAATAAAACCAACAATTCTAAAGCATAAGTGGGAAGTTTGCTTGTTTAATTTTCCCTCTTGTTTCCTTTTTTTCTCTCCCTTCCGAAGTTGTTTTCCTTGTTGCTGAAGTTGTTGTTTCTGTTGTAATTTTTGAGTATGTTATCTTTCTGTTTCCTCTTTTCGTACTATTTTGTATACTATATAAGAAGTTGTTGCTTTTGTTGCTATTTTTTAGTATGTTTTCTTTTTTTCCTCTTTTCGCATTATTTTGTATACTCTGTCATTGTACATTTACTGTATACGACGGGTTTTCAATAAATTATTATTATTATTATTATTACTGTTTTCTTTTCCTACACCAAATTTACGTAGGCTAGGATACAATCTATCCCTATTTCAACCGACTTGGGCGTTAAAGTCTCCTAGTAAAAACATCATATTTCTACCTGGGACCCTGTCTATTTGCTCCTTTAACTGTAAGTAAAATTAATCTGAGTCACTAGTATCTCCGTCAGTCGGTTCTACAGGGGCATATACTACTATAACTGATACCCTGAAATTTTTAATCATAAGATGAGCTATTAGTATTCTATTATTAATACCTTCCCAGCCTAAACAAGACTTAGCAGCTTCCTTATTCATCATCAGCCCTACTCCTTGTCTATGTACCCCCTCCTTCCTGCCTGAGTAAACAAATTCTATATCAGCTAATTTCATGCTTCCTACCCCTGGGATATGAGTTTCAGAAACTCCTAATAAGTCCAGTTCGAATCGTCTGAATTCGTCAGTCAAAACGTCGATACGATGGTCCTTTTTTAACGTAGTAACATTCCAAGCACCAATTTTCATTTTCTTTAAATCAATGAAATTATTTTCGCCTCTGGAAAAGCAATGATCCCGGATACCAGTGCAGGACAGGGATCACATATCTTCTCAAATCTACACCGAAGTGTTTTAAGCCGGCTTAGAACCGGGCAGCAAGAAGTCCCTGGGACCTTCATGAATGGAGGCTTTGTGCGATCCTGGGCCCACCTTGGTCACAACATGGTTTTTCAGCACTTGGCGACGCTCTTCCATCAACAAGAGTTGAAATCCTGATAATATCAAGCCTATCACATCCGACTCGTTATATATTCATGCCTACAAGGATAATCTCAAGCCTATAACATCCGACTCGTTATATATTCATGCCTACAAATATTATGCTACTACGGGGAGGCAGCCCAAAATAGATAAATTAGCTAGGAAGAGGTTTTTCAGCCCAAAGACGCCCGTCAAAACATACCAAGCCCAGAAGAATTGTGCATTAGTCAGAATCCCGTGCGAATGCTGTGTCGTTTACTAGGCTATAATTTCCTCGAGGGGTACTAGTAATAGCAATATTACTACTGGGAATACTATTATAACTGTACACAAGGCTATGAAGGTGAAATTTTCAAGGAATTACGAGGGGGGAAGGTGAACTGAATCACAACATGCCATCTTTATGCAGTTTGTCAAAAGGGCGTAACAGTAATATCTTAGGGTCAGTTTGGTGTGTGAAGTTAAAATAACAGGGCTTTTTGTGAGGGATGCTGAACTAGGCAAAAGAAAATATTTGCATCCTAACACTACTGCTTCTACTCATACTACAGCTACTGTTACTATTATTACTATTTCTATTATTACTACTGTCGCTAAAGCTTAGGCTACTACAATTAATTCTACTACTTCTACTACAGCTATTAAAACTAAGGATATAAAGGCAAAAATTTTGGGATAGGCCTATGTAGAAACTGCATGGAACTAATTCGAAACACACTATGCCTACACAGGTTGTCAAGCAGACACATCAGAAATGCTTCAGGAATAATTGAAAATATTAAGCTGAAAATTTCAGCGTGTGTTGAAGGGGATGGCGAAGAAACCAAAGGTGCTATAGGCATACTGCTACGAATTCTGCTACAACTATTGCGATTGCGGCAACTGAGGGCATTAAGGTGAAACTTTTAAGGAATTTTTAGACGGATGTTGAAAATTAATCATAACAAACTATGAGCATCTGTACTATAAAAAAGGTGACAAAGCAATATCTGAAGAACAACTTACACTATTAAGTTAGACCTTTATGTTTTATTATTATTATTTTTTTTTCCAGAGGTACTTCATATAGAAGGGGTCGTCGTATAAACTTCAAAGAAGGCTCATTCGATTGGAAATAGAGAGTTCTAGTTTTAAGGGTCAAAAGTTATTGGAAGGCAACTACCACCCCTTCCAGCCCTTACCATTTCCCCAAACACATCCAATCAAAAATTTTGAGATAGCCATTTTGTTCTACGTAATTGATTTCCAGATAAAAAATTTTGTTTTTGATGACGACACTCTCCCTACAGCCCTCAGGCCACAGATTGTAAGTTATGCCCTGGGGGAATATAAGGTTTTTTATAGAAAGCTTTGTCGTAAAACTTCTACAAGGACTCATTCGCTTGGAAATTCAATGGGGTAGGACCCTTTTTAATAGTCGAAAGTGATTGGAGGGCAACTAACCCCCCTCTCATGTCCACCTTTCCCCTAAACACATCCAATCAAATTTTGAGATAGCCATTTTGTTCAACGTAATTAAACATTCTGGAAACTAGGTCTTTGAGGATGACAACCCCCCCCCCCCCATAGCCCTCAGGGCCTGGGTTGTAAGTTTTGCCCTGGGGGCACATAAGGTTTATATAGAAAGTGTTGTCGTAGAAACTTCCAAAAGGGCTCATTCGATTGGGAATTTAAATGGCTAGTGCCTGTTTTAATAGTCGGAAGTGATTAGAAGACAACTAACACCCCTTCCACGCCCACCATTTCCCAAAACAAATCCAATCAAAATTTTGAGATAGCCAGTTGGTTCAACTTAATTGAAAGTTTTGGAAATTATATCTTTGAGTCGGACACTCCCCCCAGAGTCTCCGGGGCAAGGGTTATAAGTTACGCAATGGTGGCATATTTGGTTCTCATGGAAGGAATGCTCGTATAAACTTAAGAGAGGGCTCATTTGATTGGAAATTAAAATTTCTAGTTCACTTTTAAAGCGTCAAAGAGATTGGAGATCAACTCCCCCCCCCTCACGCCCTTTTTTCCCAAATGCATCTGATAAAAATTTTGAGATTGCTATTTTGTTAAAAATAGTCCAAAGATCATATAACAAAAAACCCAGTGTCGAAAAAAAACCCTCCAGGGCCAGGGGGCAGGCGTTGTAAGTTATGCCCTGGGGGCATATATGGCTCTTATGGAAGGGATGCTCGTATAAACTTCAAAGAGGGCTCATTTGATTGGAAATTGAATTTCTAGTTCACTTTTAAAGAGTCAAAGAGATTGGAGGGCACACTAGACCCCCCCCCCATCCGCGCCCTTTTTTTTCAGAAACCCATCCGATAAGAACTTTGAGATAGCCATTTTTTCAAAATAGTTCAAATACCATGAAACGAAAACTCCGAGGTTGACACAGCCCCCAGGGCAAGAGGGCAGGCGTTGTAAGTTATGCCCTGAAGGAATATATGGTTCTTATGGAAAAGATGCTCTTAAAACCTTCATAGAGGGCTCATTTGATTGGAAATTGACAGTTCTAGTTCAGTTTTTGAGAGTCAAAAGAGATTAGAGGGCAACTAGCCCCTCCCCCATGCCCTCTTCCCCCAAATGAATCCTATAAATATTTTGAGATAGCCATTAAGTTAAAAATTATTCAAAAGTCAGATGAAAAAACTCAGGTTTCGACAAAACCCCCAGGGCTCGAGGGCAGGCGTTGTAAGTCATGCCCTGGGTCATATATGGTTGTTATGAAAGGGGTGGTCGTATAAACTTCAGAGAGGGTCTTTTTGATTGAAATTGAAAGTTTGAGATCACTTTTTAATAGTCAAAAGAGATCCGAGGGCAACAACCCCCCCCCCCCCACCCAACGCCTTCTTTTTCCCAACCCGGGCGTTGTAAGTGTTGTCCTGGGGCCCGTATAATGGTTCTTATGAACGGAATGCTCGCATAAACTTCAGAGAAGGTTCATTTGATTGGGAATTGAAAGTTCTAGTTCACTTTTGGAGAGTCAAAACATATCCGAGGGCAACTATCGCCCCACATCCTTTTTTCCCCAAACCCATCCTATAAAATTTTTAAAATAGCCATTTCATTAAAAATAGTTCAAAGGTCAGATAAGAAAAATTCCTGTGTTGACGCAAACCACCAGGGCACGGAGGCAGGTGTTGTAAGTTTTGCTATGGAGGCATATATAGTTCTTCTGGAAGGGATACGCGTATGTAAACTTCGGAGAGGGCTCATTTGATTGGAAATTGAAAGTTTTTGTTCACTTTTTAAGAGTCAAAAGAGATCGTAGGACATTTAGCCCATCCCTTCACGCCCTAAATGCATCCCATAAAAGTTTTGAAATAGCTATTTTGTTCAAAATAGTTGATCATATAACAAATGCCCAGTATCGACAAAATCCTCCAGGGCCCGGGGGCAGGCGTTGTAAGTTATGTCCTAGGGACATATATTGCTCTTATAGAAGGGATGCTCGTATAAACTTCAAAGAGGGCTCATTTGATTGGAAATATAAAGTTCTAGTTCACTTTTAAAGAGTCAAAGAGATTGGAGGGCACCTAGCCCCCCCCCCCCCCCCTCCACGCTCTTTATTCCACAAACCCATCCGATAAGAACTTTGAGATAGCCATTTTTTCAAAATAGTTCAAATACAATATAACGAAAACTCCGGGGTCGACACAGCCCCCCAGGGCCGACGACAGACGTTGTAAGTTATGCCCTTGGGGGATATATGGTTCTTATGGAAGAGATGCTCTTAAAAACTTCATATAAGGTTCTTATGAAAGGGATGTTCGTATAAACTTCAGAGTGTCTATTTGATTTGAAATTGAAAGTTCGAGATCACTTTTTAATAGTCAAAAGTGACCCGAAGGCAACAAACCCCCTTCCCCCCCAACGCCTTCTTTTTTCCAAACCCAGGCGTTGTAAGTGTTGTCCTGGGGGATTATATGGTTCTTATGAACGGGATGCTCGTATAAACTTCAGATAGGTCTTATTTGATTGGAAATTGAAAGTTCTAGTTCACTTTTTGAGAGTCAAAACATATCCGAGGACAACTATCCCCCCATACCTTTTTTCCCAAAGCCCATCCTGTAAACTTTTTAAAATAGCCATTTCATTAAAAATAGTTAAAAGGTCAGATAAGAAAAACCCCTGTGTTGACGCAAACCCCCAGGGCACGGAGGCAGGCGTTGTAAGTTTTGCTCTGGAGGCATTTATAGTTATTCTGGAAAGGATGCTCGTATAAAATTCGGAGAGGGCTAATTTGATTGGAAATAGAAAGTTCTTGTTCACTTTTTAAGAGTCGAAAGAGATCGTAGGGCAACTAGCCCCCCCCCCCCTTCACACCCTAAATGCATCCGATAAAAATTTTTAGATAGCTATTTTGTTAAAAATAGTTCAAAGATCATATAACAAAACCCCAGTGTCGACAAAACCCTCCAGGGACTGGGGGCAGGCGTTGTAAGTTATGTCCTGGGGGCATATATGGCTCTTATAGAAGGGATGCCCGTATAAACTTCAAAGAGGGCTTATTTGATTGGAAATTGGAAGTTCTAGTTCACTTTTAAAGAGTCAAAAGAGATTGGAGGTTACCTAGCCCCCCCCCCCCTCCACGTCCTTTTTTCCGCAAACCCACACGATGAGAACTTTGAGATAGCCATTTTTAAAAATAATTCGAATACCATATAACAAAAACTCCGGGATCGACAAAGCCCCTGAGGGCACTAGGGCAGACGTTGTAAGTTATGCCCTGGGGGAATATATGGTTCTTATGGAAGAGATGCTCTTTAAAACTTCATAGAGGGCTCATTTGGTTGAAAATTGAAAGTTCTAGTTCTGTTTTCGAGAGTCAAAAGAGATTGGAGGGCAACTAGCCCACCCCCCACGCCCCTCTTCCCCCAAATGAATCCATTAAATATTTTGAGGTAGCCATTAACTTAAAAATTGCTCAAAAGTTAGATGAAAAAACTCAGATGTCGAACACAACCCCCCAGGGCTCGCGGGCAGACGGTGTAAGGCATGCCTGGGTCATACATGGTTCTTATGAAAGGGATGCTCGTATAAACTTCAGAGAGGGTCCATTTGATTGGAAACTGAAAGTTCGAGATCACTTTTTAATAGGCAAAACAGATCCGAGGGCAAAAACTCCCTCCCCCCCCCCAACGTCTTCTTTTTCCAAACCCAGTCGTTGTAAGCGTTATCCTGGGGGCGTATATAGTTCTTATGAAACGGGATGCTCGTACAAACTTCAGATAGCGCTCATTTGATTGCAAATTGAAAGTTCTAGTTCAGTTTTTGAGAGTCAAAATATATCCAAGGGTAACTATCCCCCCTCACACCTTTTTTCCCCAAGCCAATCCTATAAAATTTATCAAATAGCCATTTCATTAAAAATAGTTCAAAGGTCAGATAAGAAAAACTCCTGTGTTGACGCAAACCCCCAGGGTACGGAGGCAGGCGATGTAAATTTTGCTCTGGAGGCCTATATAGTTCTTCTGGAAGGGATGCTCGTATAAACTTCGGAGAGGGCTCATTTTATTGGAAATTGAAACTTCTTGTTCACTTTTTAAGAGTCAAAAGAGATCGTAGGGCAACTAGCCCCCCCCCCTTCACGCCCTAAATGCATCCGATAAAAATTTTGAGATATCTATTTTGTTAATTATAGTTCAAAGATCATATAACAAAACCAGAGTGTCGACAAAATCCTCCAGGGCCCAGGGGCAGGCGTTGTAAGTTATGCCCTGGGGGCATATATGGCTCTTATAGAAGGGATGCTTGTATAAACTTCAAAGAGGGCTCATTTGATTGGAAATTGAAAGTTCTAGTTCACTTTTAGAGAGTCAAAAGAGATTGGAGGGCACCTAGCCCCCTCCCCCTCCACGCCCTTTTTTCCACAAACCCATCCGATAAGAACTTTGAGATAGCCATTTTTTCAAAATAGTTCAAATACCATATAACGAAAACTCTGGGGTCGACACAGCCCCCCAGACCCCAAGGGCAGGCGTTGTAAGTAATACCCTGGGGGAATATATGGTTCTTATGGAAGGGATGCTCTTAAAAACTTCATAGAGGGCTCATTTTATTGGAAATTGAAAGTTCTAGTTCAGTTCTTGAGAGTCAAAAGAAATTGGAGGGCAACTAACCCTCCCCCCCCCACGCCCCTCTTCCCCCAAATGAATCCGAATTTTTTTTAGATACTCATTAAGTTAAAAATTGTTCAAAAGTCGGATAAAAAAACTCAGGTGTCGACACAGCCCCCCCCCCGGGGGGGACCGAGGGCAGGCGTTGTAAGTTATACCCTGTGGAATATATGGTTCTTATTAAAGGATTTGTACTGGGGAACTATCCCCCCAAACCTTTTTTCTCCAAGCCCATCCAATAAAATTTTTAAAATAGCCATTTCATTAAAAATAGTTCAAAGTTCAGATAAGAAAAACTCCCGTGTAGACGCAGACCCCCAAGATACGGAGGCAGGCGTTGTAAGTTTTGCTCTAGAGGCATATATAGTTCTTCTGGAAGGGATGCTCGTATAAACTTCGGAGAGGGCTCATTTGATTAGAAATTGAAAGTTCTTGTTCACTTTTTAAGAGTCAAAAGAGATTGTAGGGCAACTAACCCCCCCCCCCCCTTCACGCCCTAAATGCATCACATAAAAATTTTGAGATAGATATTTTCTTAAAAATAAATCAGTGTTCAGATAACAAAAACTCCGGTGTCAACACAGCCCCCCAGGGCCCGGGGTAGGCGTTGTAAATTATGCCCTGGGGGCATATATGGTTGTTATGGAAGGGATGCTGATATAAACTTCATAAAGGGCTCAATCGATTTAAAAACTGAAAGTTATTATTCAATTTTAAGAGTCAAAAGTGATCGGAGGGCAGCTAGCCTTCCCCCAAACTCCATTTATTTTTTCCAAGAGGCACTTCAAATAGAAGTGTTCGTCGTATAAGCTTCAAATGGGCTCATTTGATGGGAAATCGAGAGTTCAAGTGCTCTTTTTAAGAGTCAAAAGTGATCGTGAGCGCAACTAGCCCCCCCCCCCCCAAGCCCTTTTTCCCGAAATACATCAGATAAAAAAAATTGAGGTAGGTATTTTGTTAAACATAGTTCAAAGATCATATAGAAAAAATTTTTACGTATGGCCATTTCGTTAAAAATAGTTCAAAGGTTATATAAGAAAAACTCCTGTGTCGACGCGACCCCCCAGGGCCTGTGGCAGGCATTGTAAGTATTGCTCTGGGGACATATATGGTTCTTAAGGAAGGTATTCTCGTATTAGCTTCGGAGAGGGCTTAGTTGCTTGGAAATTGAAAGCTCTAGTTCACTTTTAAAGGGTCAAAAGATATCAGAGGGCAACTCCCCCCTCCATGCCGTTTTCTCCTCAAACTCAACCGATAAGAACTTTGAGATAGCCATTTTTAATTAGTTCGAAGATCATATAATGAAAACTCCAGGGTCGACAAAACTCCCCAGGGCCTGGAGGCAGACGTTGTAAGTAATACTCTGGGGGTATATATAGTTCTTATGGAAGGGTTTCCCCTATAAACTATGGAGAGGGCTCACATGATTGGAAATTGAAAGTTCTCGTTCACTTTTTAAGAGTCAAAAGAGATTGGAGGGCAACTATCCCTCCCTCTCATTGCACTATTTTCCTCAAACCCATCTAATAAGAACTTTGAGAGAGCGATTTTTTTCAAAATGGTTCAAAGATCATATAACGAAAACTCCGGGGTCGACACAATCCTTCAGGGCCCGGGGTAGGCGTTGTAAGTTATGCCTGGGGGGGCATATACAGCTGTTGTGTAAGGGATGCTCGTATAAACTTCAGAGAGGGCTTATTTGATTGGAAATTGAAAGTTCTAGTTTAGTTTTTATGAGTCAAAACATCAGAGGGCAACTATCCTCCCCACGCCCTATTTCCCCCAATTGCATTTGATAAATTTTAAGATAGCCATTTTTTTAAAAATAGTTAAAAGGTCAAATAATAAAATTTTCAGTGTCAACACAACCACCCAGGGCCTGGGGGGCAGTTGTTGCAAGTTATGCCCTGGGAGCATATATGGTTCCTATGGATGTTGATTTAATTCAAATGCTGATTTTTACCCGCAAAGAGATAGTTGTTATGTGGATGTAGAGTTTTATAATAATGGATTTGCAACCATCGTAAACAAACCTTCGGGTTTTTGTAGATGGTACTAGACTGCAGATCTCGCTTTAACCATGCTTATTGTGTGACTTTATTTTTGTTCGTTTTATGTTTCAGTAAAGCTGTTTAGTATTTGTAAACAAAAACATTTTTTTCGAAAAAACTCTGTTTTAAATAGAAACACTCAAGGATTGCTTTTATAAACATTGTTTAATTTTCCATGAAAAAAAAACATTCATTTATCGATAATATGTCTAATGTTTTACCTATTGATTTTTTAGGATTACATGAACCTACATCATCCCTGTGCCTGCTGTGATGTGTCATTTCCTCCACCTCCACCCAAGGTGTTTAATTCTATTTGATTGTTAAACAAAATAAAAAAATTCCAATTGAAAGTAAGGAGCGACATTAAAACTCAAAACTAATAAAAATGATGCCATATATGAAGGTGAAATTCCCTCCGGACAATTCTATACTCGCTGAAAATTCCCTCCTCCCTCCGAAAAAACTCTTGCAGCCGATTCAGCCTGATAAATTCTCCTTAGCCTACTTTCTTTTGAAAAAACCTCATGTCTAATCGTTTTTTCGATCACTCAAGAGATCCTCTTCCGTTGAAATTTTTCCTGAAAATCCAAACCCTCTGAAAATTTCCCCCAATATATCTTCACATGCAAAATTGAGTTGGGAAAGAAAAAGTAAGACAAACGAAAATAGTTTCGAAGGCCTATAGGAATTCTGTCAAATCCCCCCAGTGTAAAACTTCCCCTGGAAAGTTCATTCCCAGAAATATCCCTCCAAACGGAAAATGTTCCCCATGGAAACCCACCCAAAGCACAAAATCAGCCCCCCAGGAAATGTCTTTATAGTTCCCAATATCAGATACCATACACAAACGATGGGTAAATTATTTCTTGAATACCTATACCCAGGGGCTGTGGGGGTCAGGCTATCTCCAAAAGTATTGTTTTTGGATTTTTTCAAACTATGCTAAACATCCTAATTCTGGCAAAAATTACAAAATTCCACATTTTGCAGATAGGAGCTTGAACACTCTACAGTAGGGTTCCCTGGTATGCTGAATCTGATGGTGTGATTTTCATTACCGTTCTTTGACTATAAAAGAGTGCTGTCCAGTTTTTTCAAAAAATTAGGCAAATAATATCAGGCTTGTAGCCATTGATGGACAGAACTAAGTTTAATGAATCGTCCAATTTTGGAATCAGCATAGTAAACCGATTCTTTTGATTTACTTACTGATATCAAAATTTCAGTATTTAGCGTTTTGGCTACTATTGAGCAAAGTCACTCCTTACTTACAGCTCGTTACCATGGATTGTTTGATAAGATTGAAGAAAGAGAAGTTTTGTAAGCATATAAGAGCTTTTCACTGTTTCCGTCAATGCAACAGACATGGATTTTAATTTTTCTGGGAAAATAAAAGTAATATAAATTGGATATACTAAGAGTTTAACTCGTTACTATTAGTAGTAAGTATCTATTGAATTTGCCAACGCCCCCGTACCAAAACAGGTTTCTGGTAGGTATAATCTGGTTTGGTAGGTACAATCTGGTTAGGTGGGTATAGTCTGGATTGATGGGTACAGTCTGGTTTGGTTTTTCAAAGAGAGTTCCCTCACATTCCGGGCCAACTAGTTTTTTTTTTTTTTTTTTTTTTTTTTTTTTTTTTTTTTTTTTTTTTTTTTTTTTTTTTTTTTTAACAACTTGGCGACGTGCCTTACTAGACGGGTTTCTGCAAAGTGTAATGGGCTTCCTTGAAAAAAATACCAGTTTAAAAAAAAAATAAATAAACACGTATCCATGATCTTTCTTCTGGCAAAA
Organism: Artemia sinica; assembly: GCA_027921565.1. Classification (NCBI taxonomy): domain Eukaryota; kingdom Metazoa; phylum Arthropoda; class Branchiopoda; order Anostraca; family Artemiidae; genus Artemia; species Artemia sinica. Next base: position 66,388,634 of record CM051266.1, on the reverse strand, counting down.
AAAATACAAATTCCAATTATTAAGTGGTGTAATCACTCTATCATAGAATCCCAGTCTGTTTATATGACATAATGTAGTACTCCACAAGCTTTTATCATGCTCAAACATGTTATAGTTCACTAGCCAATGATAACAGTCAATTTCTTCGAGTTCCATAGACAATAATAAAAAATGCACATTCAAATATAACACCACAAGATGATTTTTTCAAACTGATAAATTCTGTGTCATACAGTCCTATCATCTTGGTAGTTATTAATGTAGTTGTTAAGTAGAAAAATACTTCATCAAACTTTTATACCTTCGCTCAAGGTTGAATGGAGTTATGGCTATGGGGGATGAGCCCTAAAACCATCTGAATTCATTGTGGGGAGGAGTCCTAAAACCCTTGGAAGTCATTGCGGGGAAGAGTCATTGAACTATCGGTATCTATTTTAAACCCCGTAAAGCTATTTTAAAAGGTATAACAATTATTTATTTAACAGAAATCCTCGCTTTTTGAACGACCACCATGTAAAGAAAAAATCACACGGAATAAAACAACAGAGTCCCTCAAACCCCGTAAAGCTATTTTAAACGGTATAAACAATTATTTATTTAACAGAAATCCTCGCTTTTTGAACGAACACCATGTAAGAAAAAAATCACACGGAATAAAACAACAGAGTCCTTCAAAACCCGTAAAGCTATTTTAAAAGGTATAACAATTATTTATTTAACACCATGTAAAGCAAAAATCACACGGAATAAAACGACAGAGTCCCTCAAACCCCGTAAAGCTATTTTAAAAGGTATAACAATTATTTATTTAACAAAAATCCTCGCTTTTTGAACGAACACCATGTAAAGAAAAAATCACACTGAATAAAAAAACAGAGTCCCTCAAACCCCTTAAAGCTTTTTTAAAAGGTATAACAATTATTTATTTAACAGAAATCCTCGCTTTTTGAACGAACACCATGTAAAGAAAAAATCGCACGGAATAAAACAACAGAGCCCCTCAAACCCCGTAAAGCTATTTTAAAAGGTATAACAATTATTTATTTAACAGAAATCCTCGCTTTCAATTGAACGGAAAAAATTTATTTAACAGAAATCCTCGCTTTTTGAACGAACACCATGTAAAGAAAAAATCACACGGAATAAAACAACAGAGTCCCTCAAACCCCGTAAAGCTATTTTAAACGGTATAACAATTATTTATTTAACAGAAATCCTCGCTTTCAATTGAACGGAAAAAATATAAGAATTATTTATTTAACAGAAATCCTCGCTTTTTGAACGAACACCATGTAAAGAAAAAATCACACGGAATAAAACGACAGAGCCCCTCAAACCCCGTAAAGCTATTTTAAAAGGTATAACAATTATTTATTTAACAGAAATCCTCGCTTTCAATTGAATGGAAAAAATATAAGAATTATTTATTTAACAGAAATCCTCGCTTTTTGAACGAACACCATGTAAAGAAAAAATCACACGGAATAAAACGACAGAGCCCCTCAAACCCCGTAAAGCTATTTTAAAAGGTATAACAATTATTTATTTAACAGAAATCCTCGCTTTCAATTGAACGGAAAAAAATATAAGAATTATTCATTAACAGAAATCCTCACTTTTGAACGAACATCATGTAAAGAAAAAATCACACGGAATAAAACGACAGAGTCCCTCAAACCCCGTAAAGCTATTTTAAAAGGTATAACAATTATTTATTTAACAGAAATCCTCGCTTTCAATTGAACGGAAAAATCCTCGCTTTCAATTGAACGGAAAAAATAAAGAATTATTTATTTAACAGAAATCCTCGCTTTTTGAACGAACACCATGTAAAGAAAAAATCACACGGAATAAAACGACAGAGTCCCTCAAACCCCGTAAAGCTATTTTAAAAGGTATAACAATTATTTATTTAACCGAAATCCTCGCTTTCAATTGAACGGAAAAAAATAAAAGAATTATTTATTTAACAGAAATCCTCGCTTTTTGAACGAACACCATGTAAAAAAAAAATCACACGGAATAAAACGACAGAGCCCCTCAAACCCCGTAAAGCTATTTTAAAAGGTATAACAATTATTTATTTAACAGAAATCCTCGTTTCAATTGACCGGAAAAAATATAAGAATTATTTATTTAACAGAAATCCTCGCTTTTTGAACGAACACCATGTAAAGAAAAAATCACACGGAATAAAACAACAGAGTCCCTCAAACCCCGTAAAGCTATTTTAAAACGCTATATAACAATTATTTATTTAACAGAAATCCTCGCTTTTTGAACGAACACCATGTAAAGAAAAAATCACAAGGAATAAAACACAGAGTCCTTCAAACCCCGTAAAGCTATTTTAAAAGGTATAACAATTATTTATTTAACAGAAATCCTCGCTTTCAATTGAACGGAAAAAATATAAGAATTATTTATTTAACAGAAATCCTCGCTTTTTGAAAGAACACCATGTAATGTAAAAATCACACGGAATAAAACGACAGAGCCCCTCAAACCCCGTAAAGCTATTTTAAAAGGTATAACAATTATTTATTTAACAGAAATCCTCGCTTTCAATTGAACGAAAAAAAATATAAGAATTATTTATTTAACAGAAATCCTCGCTTTTTGAACGAACACCATGTAAAGAAAAAATCACACGGAATAAAACGACAGATCCCCTCAAACCCCGTAAAACTATTTTAAAAGGTATAACAATTATTTATTTAACAGAAATCCTCGTTTTCAATTGAACGGAAAAAATATAAGAATTATTTATTTAACAGAAATCCTCGCTTTTTGAACGAACACCATGTAAAGAAAAAATCACACGGAATAAAACGACAGAGCCCTCAAACCCCGTAAAGCTATTTTAAAAGGTATAACAATTATTTATTTAACAGAAATCCTCGCTTTCAATTGAACGGAAAAAATATAAGAATTATTTATTTAACAGAAATCCTCGCTTTTTGAACGAACACCATGTAAAGAAAAAATCACACGGAATAAAACGAGAGAGTCCTTCAAACCCCGTAAAGCTATTTTAAAAGGTATAACAATTATTTATTTAACAGAAATCCTCGCTTTCAATTGAACGGAAAAAATATAAGAATTATTTATTTAACAGAAATCCTAGCTTTACGCAAATGAAATACCATTGATACCACTAATAATACATGCGATACTGAACGAGTTATCAGATAGCTATAACTTACAGGTTATTAACACGTTTGACCAGTTTTGATTGGAATTTGTAGTAGCCTTAGTTCTTTATTATAATTAAAAAAAATATTTTTAATGAAAAAAGTTTTTAACCAAATTAATTTCCTTTAAAATGAGCCATTAGACAGCTATCTACAATGGTCCAGTCCCAAGCTATCTGAGGAGAAAGAGAAAAAAATAAGAGAAAAAAGGTGCTGTATATGCAGAATATCGTAGTTCAAGCAACTTATCAGTAGTAACCTATCTATTGATTGAAAATATACATGAAATTACACAAGAATATGCAGTACAGTTTCAAGTGCACATTGTAAAAAGCGAGCAATCCTTTTATACCTACAAAGTGGTCAAACACGTATTGAGAGTATAGTCGAGATTGTATAAGACAGTCAGACTGGTTATTGCTATATATTTCAATTACACATGAAATTTCACAGGAATATACAGTACAGTTTCACGTGCACATTGCAAAAAGCGTGCAAACCTATAAAGTGGTCAAACACGTTTTGAGAGTATAATCGAAATTCTATAAGACAATCAGATTGGTTTTTTACTATATATTTCAATTGCACAAGGAATTTCAGAAGAATATACAGTACAGTTTCACGTGCACATTGCAAAAGCGACCAATCCCTTTATACCTATAAAGTGGTCAAACACGTTTTGAGAGTATAATTGTTTTTTTTAAATCGAAAACTAGAAATTGTCAAATTGCGTATTTAGGAATGATTTTGTAGGAAAAGTTGTCTATCACCCATGCATTATCCACTGTTCTATTTCTTAGAAGTATGTGCAATCAAGAGTGGTTTTCTGATTTTTTTTGGACAATTGCCTTTACTCAAAATCAGTTTGTTAGGAATGTGTCGGCAGATAGCATTTGCGAATTGGACTATACGAACGATATTAATTGACTAATAGGGAAAAAAACAGAGCTAGATAGCATTTGCGAATTGGATCGTATGAAGGTGGAGAAAAAAAAGGGTTTAGCATTTGCGAATTGGACTATACGAACGATATTAATTGAATAATAGGGGAAGATAATTTCTTAAACCACATTGGCCTGACATCACATAAAGAAAGAAAAACGAGCAAAAATGGGGTTTTTATAGGCCAAATGACGATACTGAAAAAACAAAGCGAATATTTCGAGAGGACAAACGCCTCTCTTCTTCAGCACGTTCTTGTAAACCTGAATTTTGGGTTCGTTTTAAAGATGACATTTTTTATTTATGGGAGCATGGTGACGAGTCTCTGGGTTCTTTTCTTCACTTGCTCAACTCCTTGGATCCAAAACTGAAATTTACTCAGGAATCAGAGATAGAGAGGCGTCTTCCTTTCTTAGATGTTCTGGTGCACCGAAATGATTCATGTTTCGAGTTTAGTGTATATAGAAAACCCACACATAATGACCGTTACTTAAGTTATTCCTCCAATCATTCTCCTGCTGTGAAAAGAGGAGTTGTCACTTCTCTAGTTGATAGAGCATTGAAAGTTTGTTCAACACGTTTCTTGGATTTAGAACTCAACCACCTTAGAGATATTTTATTTGGGAATGGTTATCCAATTAGTTTAATAAATTCTGTAATTACAAAACGCATTAAAAGATTATCAGATAGTTCCACAGAAAACACAAATCAAAGGGAAAATTCAGTTTATCTTGGTCTCCCATACATTAAAGGGATTTCAGACCACATTTCAAAAAATCTAAGGAAAAATAACATTTACACTTATTATAGACCCAGTAAAACTATCAGGTCCCAAATTTATCAAGGTAAAGACCCTATCCCTATAGGTGAAAACTCCGGTGTCTACAGAATTCCTTGTTCGTGTGGTCTTTGGTATATCGAAGAACAAATCAGCGACTAACAGATAGATTAACCCAGCATTCTAGTTCAATTAATAATACACTTAAAAAGCGGAAAAAAACCAGAAAATTTTGACTCTGCCCTTGCAGAGCACATTTTTGAAAAACCAGACCATACTACTTTGTTTAATCAAGCTAGTCTTATTTTGCATGATAAAGGTATTGTCCAGCACTACAGAGAAGCTGTTGAAATTTATAAATACCAACATTTAGGTCTAGCTTTAAACAGAGATTCCGGTGATTTAAGAATAAACGAGTCATATTTCGGTTTTCTCAAAAGAGAAGCCGATACGTTAGTAATCCCTGAAATAAACCTTGAACCACTTTCCCAGTCATCTAATCAAACACGTGAACAACCCCTTAGGTCTCAAAGGGTGTCTGCAAGAAATGCCTTAATTAAAATCCGAAATCAAACGATATAGTTTTCCAACTTATTTAATTGCTGGTTCGTTTTGTTTTTTCGAGTGAATGAATTGATTCCTTTCATTTGTCAGTTGCTCGCTAGTATCCGTCGATGGTAGTTCATGTTTTTTTGGATTTTGTGCAAATCGTGGATATTGGCGAATAACTCGCTTTTATGGTTGTTAGGTAGTTGGTTTTAATTCTTTTAATTTTTGGCTTTTATTGATACATCGTTTCGTTTCGCGCTGAAGAAGAGAGGCGTTTGTCCTCTCGAAATATTCGCTTTGTTTTTTCAGTATCGTCATTTGGCCTATAAAAACCCCATTTTTGCTCGTTTTTCTTTCTTTATATGGAATAATAGGGGAAAAAACAGAGCTAGATAGCATTTGCGAATTGGATCGTTTGAAGTTGGAGAAAAAAGGGTAAAGCATTTGCGAATTGGTGATTATCAGTTAAGGTAACCACCTCGGGGTTGTTGACTCATAGCTTATTCATTATAAATTTGGAACAATATCAATCTATGGAAATGGTTAACGATGATAAAATGGTCTTATGACTTGACCTAGCTTTACTTCTTCGATGTGTTCTGTATAATACACAAGTGGTGTTTGAACAGTGTTGTCAATTTAAAATAGGGTTTAACGCTATAGTATACTAAAAAGTTGATACTAAGAGAGATATAGATGGCGAGAAAAGAATTTTAATAATGGATAGCTTTACTTCTTCGATGTGTTCTGTATAATACACAAGTGGTGTTTGAACAGTGTTGTCAGTTTAAAATAGAGTTTAACGTTATAGCATACTAAAAAGTTGATACTAAGAGAGATGTAGATGGCAAGAAAAGAATTTTAATAATGGATAGCTTTACTTCTTCGATGTGTTCTGTATAATACACAAGTGGCGTTCGAACAGTGTTGTCAGTTTAAAAGAGAGTTTAAAGTTATAGTATACTAAAAAGTTGATACTAAGAGAGATATAGATGGTAAGAAAAGAATTTTAATAATGGATAGATTTACTTCATCGATGTGTTCTGTGGAGATGGGAAGCTGAACATTTTAGTTGTCCTTCATAGAAAGGCAGTGTAGTCTGGGAAAAGGATACCTAGAAAATGGTGAAACTTAACTTTAAAGTTTTTTGAACATTTTAGTTGTTCATCATGGAAAGACAGTGTAGTCTGGGAAAAGGATACCTAGTTTAAGGTATCAGGTCGAAAATGGTAAAACTTAACTTTAAAGCTTTTGAATATTTTAGTTGTTCATCATAGAAAGGCAGTGTAGTCTGGGAAAAGGATACCTAGTTTAAGGTATCAGGTCGAAAATGGTAAAACTTAACTTTAAAGTTTTTTGAACATTTTAGTTGTTATCATAGAAAGGCAGAGTAGTCTGGGAAAAGGATACCTAGTTTAAGGTATCAGGTCGAAAATGGTAGAACTTAACTTTAAAGTTTTTTGAAAATTTTGTTGTTCCTCATAGAAAGGCAGTGTAGTCTGGGAAAAGGATACCTAGTTTAAGGTATCAGGTCGAAAATTGTAAAACTTAACTTTAAAGTTTTTTGAACATTTTAGTTGTTCATCATAGAAAGGCAGTGTAGTCTGGGAAAAGGATACCTAGTTTAAGGTATCAGGTCGAAAATGGTAAAACTTAACTTTAAAGTTTTTTGAACATTTTAGTTGTTCATCATAGAAAGGCAGTGTAGTCTGGGAAAAGGATAACTAGTTTAAGGTATCAAGTCGAAAATGGTAAAACTTAACTTTAAAGTTTTTTGAACATTTTAGTTGTCCATCATAGAAAGGCAGTGTAGTCTTGGAAAAGGATACCTAGTTTAAGGTATCAGGTCGAAAATGGTAAAACTTAACTTTAAAGTTTTTTGAACACTTTAGTTGTTCATCATAGAAAGGCAGTGTAGTCTGGGAAAAGGATACCTAGTTTAAGGTATCAGGTCGAAAATGGTAAAACTTAACTTTAAAGTTTTTTGAACACTTTAGTTGTTCATCATAGAAAGTAAAAGTTGTAGGGTCCTTTTTGAGGAACCAATAAAATTGGAGGGCAACAAGGCCCCCCCATCCCCTTTTTCCCGAAATCGGCTGATCAAAATTTTGAGATAGCCATTTTGCTCATCATAGTTGAAAGGCCCAATAAATATACAGGGTTTGTCCGGAAAGTAATAGAACTGAGTTGATTTAACAACATTTATTGAGCCAATCGTTGCAATTCTTTAAAAACTTTCAAAATTTGCTCCTTCTGCGTCATTGAATAGCCTTGAATAGCCTCTGGAATAGCCTTGAGAACCGCGGTGCATGCAGCTTGGATCCCCTCTGTCGCCTCAAAACACTTCCCTCTCATCGGCCTTTTCAGGCGAGGAAACAAAAAAAAAGTCTGGGGCCACATCTGGGCTGTAGGGCGGCTGCGGAAGAGTTTGGCAGCCTCGGTCAGGTAGCTGTTCACGAGAAAGGCGGTGTAAGCCGGGGCGTCGTCGTGGTGCAACTTCCAGTCGGCTGCGATGTCTTTTCGGACCTGATTGACCCTCCATTTGAGGCTCTTGAGCACTACCACATAAAACTTGGCGTTGACGGTTTGTCAAAGAGGAACAAATTTATGAGGGCAATGCCTTTTATGTCAAAAAAGATAATGAGCATCGTTTTCACTTTGGATTTGCTCATTCTTGCCTTTTTTAGGCAAGGAGATGCCGACGTGTGCCACTCAAAAGATTCCCTCTTTGTCTCGGGATCATACTCAAAGATCCAGCACTCATCACCTGTGATTACGTTATGCAAAAATTGGGGGTCCCTTTCACACATATTCAAATTTTCTCGGGACACTCCCTCTCGCCCCGATTTCTGTTCGTCAGTAAGCACTTTTGGGAGCATGTTCGCGCACACCTTGCACATGTTCAAATGTACTGTCACAATGTCATGAACGACAGATTTTGGTGAATCTAATATATGGGCAATTAAACGAATACTTAATTGATGGTCTGAGTTCAAAACTTTGCACACACAGTCACACTGTCGGTTTTTGTCGAAGTTGAAGGTCTTCTGCACGGTCTTCATCGACAACCTCTTCCCGGCCCTCCAAAAATGCCTGGTACCACCGAAACACCACTTCTTGCTAAAGCAACATCTGGGTAAGACTGCTTGATCATATGAAACGTCTCTGTCGTAGATTTACCGAGTTTCACAAAGAATTTAATGGCGTACCTCTGCTCCAACGAACGCTGCATTTTCGGCTTGCACCACTCACTGAAAACAAGTCACGCAAAAATGCCTATCCTGACTCTCCAGGTGCTCGGAGACAGCTGACAAGCAGCTCGTTTGTTAGCTAGGAAAGACCTCTACCGAATCCAGTCAGAGTGCGCATGCTCCAAAGTACAGTCGTGGCAAAAAAAAATTAATCCTATTACTTTCCGGACAAACCCTGTACCTTTGGGTATAATATAACCGCCCCCCCTACAGCCCCAGGGGAAAGGTTTTTAAGTTATAAAATTTGCCCATTGTTTGCCCATAGTAATTGTTATTCGGATGCAGGCATTCATTTTTTCTCGGGGGGGGGGACAAATTTTCTGCTGGAGGTTTTTCCATAGGGGGAAGTTTCCAGGAAGTGAATTGTCAGGGGAGGTTGTACACTGGAGGAATTCGCCAGAACTATTATACAAAATTCTTTTTATATGTCTTGCTTTTTTTTTCCGTCTCAATTTTACACACCGAGTGGTTAAGAGTAATTGTCAAAAGTAAATTTTCACCGGGATTGAATTGTCTAGAGGATATTTCCATGGGGAGGGGGTTCCTCCGTGTAGTTGGGACCAGATTTCCTGGCATTACTTAAAAAACGATCAGAAATTAAGTTTAAAAAAACACGTTTTTTCAACTGAAAGTAAGGAGCAACATCAAAACTTAAAACGAACAGAAATTATTATGTATGTAAATGGGGCTGCCCCTTCCTCAACACCTCGCTCTATACTCTAAAGTTTTAATTTTGTCCCAATTATTTAATAATGACTCCCGAAACACAACTGCCGTTTAGTTAGAACAACAAGACGCTTTTTAAAATTACTAAAATACTTTAGCGTAAAGAGCGAGGGGTTGAGGAGGGGGCAACCCTATTTATATAGGTAAAAATTTCTGTTTTTTAAGTTTTAGTGTTGCTCCTTACTTTCAGTTGAAAAATCTTGTTTTTTTTAATCTAATAATGAAAAAAGGATTAGAATTTTTAGGCCAAGTCTTATGGATGAAAGATGAAAGATTGCCAGAGACTGTTCTTGTCGGCGATCTGTCTCGGGCCAATCTGAATGAGGTGTATAGAGGTAATGAGAAAAGGCCTAAAGGATATAAGAACTCCATGGGAGGGAGTAAAATGTTAAGATTTGAATATATTAAGTAGACAAGGAGTGTGCAAAACAGTGTCGACCTCAGGCCACAAGGTGCTGCAGTGATTTTTCATTGATAATGGTAGTAATATCAAACTCGGATCAAAATGAAAGTAGAGATGCCATAATAACTCCAGGGGGGGCACCATATATGGGCATAGAACCACGTGGTTTATGGTTTTTGTCAGTGAGAATGAAAAAACAGTATTTTTCTCACTTGAAAAACAGGAATTTTCTCACTTTTATGTCTGTTTTTATGGTTTTTGTCAGTGAGAATGAAAAAACAGGAACTTTCTCACATTTATCTCTGTTTTATGGATTTTGTCAGTGAGAATGGAAAAACAGGAACTTTCTCACTTTCATGGATTATTGAGTCATTAATCAAATTGTTTCCGGGGAATGTCTGACAGATGACGTCAAGTTAATTAATGTCTTTGATGTATTTCCAAAGAGAAGTCTCCGGGGCAAAGTTTAGATCACACATGACAGATGATGTCATGATTGATTGATTGAAACGAAAGGGGAATTAATTTGTTGTTTCTAAAGAGAATAGATTCACGAAAGGGAAATTAATTTGTTGTTTCTAAAGAGAACTGTCTCAGAGCGAATGTTTAGATCTTAGCGATGAATTGTTTTAGCGCGGGAATCAGGTTTCTAAATAATTTGAAATGTGCCAGCGCAGAGATGCCAAACAAAAGGAACACGCTGAAATTACGTTTAAGGATTATTTGGGCGAAACCGTTTTAGCCATTTTATGGAATTATTTCGGCGAAACAGTTAGAGACATTTTAAAAGATGATTTAAAAGATGATTTCGTTATTATTCGTTATTATTAGAGTGACAAAAACTCTTTCCCACAAGAGGACACTTTGTACAGAAAATTTAAATTTGAACAATTATTCGTTATTATTTCTACTCATCTTTGATTTAGTCTAGTAGCTCTTTACTTTTAGTTGAAAAGTGTCCTCTTGTGGGAAAGAGTTTTTGTCACTCTAATAAGTTTATCGCTAAACATAACTTTACAGAAAATTTAAGTTTGAACAATTATTCGTTATTATTTCATCATATCTTTGATTTGGTCTGGTAGCTCTTTACTTTTAGTTGAAAAGTGTCCTCTTGTGGGAAAAAGTTTTTGTCACTCTAACGAGTTTATCTCTATACATAACTTTACAGAAAATTTAAGTTTGAACAATTATTCGTTATTATTTCTACTCATCTTTGATTTAGTCTAGTAGCTCTTTACTTTTAGTTGAAAAGTGTCCTCTTGTGGGAAAGAGTTTTTGTCACTCTAATAAGTTTATCGCTAAACATAACTTTACAGAAAATTTAAGTTTGAACAATTATTCGTTATTATTTCATCATATCTTTGATTTAGTCTGGTAGCTCTTTACTTTTAGTTGAAGAGTGTCCTCTTGTGGGAAAAAGGTTTTTGTCACTCTAACGAGTTTATCTCTATACATAACTTTACAGAAAATTTAAGTTTGAACAATTATTCGTTATTATTTCTACTCATCTTTGATTTAGTCTAGTAGCTCTTTACTTTTAGTTGAAAAGTGTCCTCTTGTGGGAAAGAGTTTTTGTCACTCTAATAAGTTTATCGCTAAACATAACTTTACAGAAAATTTAAGTTTGAACAATTATTCGTTATTATTTCATCATATCTTTGATTTAGTCTGGTAGCTCTTTACTTTTAGTTGAAAAGTGTCCTCTTGTGGGAAAAAGTTTTTTGTCACTCTAACGAGTTTATCTCTATACATAACTTTACAGAAAATTTAAGTTTGAACAATTATTCGTTATTATTTCTACTCATCTTTGATTTAGTCTAGTAGCTCTTTACTTTTAGTTGAAAAGTGTCCTCTTGTGGGAAAAAGTTTTTGTCACTCTAACGAGTTTATCTCTATACATAACTTTACAGAAAATTTAAGTTTGAACAATTATTCGTTATTATTTCTACTCATCTTTGATTTAGTCTAGTAGCTCTTTACTTTTAGTTGAAAAGTGTCCTCTTGTGGGAAAGAGTTTTTGTCACTCTAACGAGTTTATCTCTATACATAACTTTACAGAAAATTTAAGTTTGAACAATTATTCGTTATTATTTCTACTCATCTTTGATTTAGTCTGGTAGCTCTTTACTTTTAGTTGAAAAGTGTCCTCTTGTGGGAAAGAGTTTTTGTCACTCTAATAAGTTTATCGCTAAACATAACTTTACAGAAAATTTAAGTTTGAACAATTATTCGTTATTATTTCATCATATCTTTGATTTAGTCTGGTAGCTCTTTACTTTTAGTTGAAAAGTGTCCTCTTGTGGGAAAAAGTTTTTTGTCACTCTAACGAGTTATCTCTGTACATAACTTTACAGAAATTTAAGTTTGAACAATTATTCGTTATTATTTCTACTCATCTTTGATTTAGTCTAGTAGCTCTTTACTTTTAGTTGAAAAGTGTCCTCTTGTGGGAAAGAGTTTTTGTCACTCTAACGAGTTTATCTCTATACATAACTTTACAGAAAATTTAAGTTTGAACAATTATTCGTTATTATTTCTACTCATCTTTGATTTAGTCTGGTAGCTCTTTACTTTTAGTTGAAAAGTGTCCTCTTGTGGGAAAGAGTTTTTGTCACTCTAATAAGTTTATCGCTAAACATAACTTTACAGAAAATTTAAGTTTGAACAATTATTCGTTATTATTTCATCATATCTTTGATTTAGTCTGGTAGCTCTTTACTTTTAGTTGAAAAGTGTCCTCTTGTGGGAAAAAGTTTTTTGACACTTTAACTAGTATGTCATTGGACATAAGTTTACGTTTGAACAATTATTCGTTATTATTTCTGTTCATCTTTGATTAAATATAGGCTAGTTTCGTATTGAATGAATTTTTGCTCGTATGAAATTGTCAGACCTTCCCTGAACTTTGTAGAATAAAGACCTCTGTTTGAAAATCTTTACACTTGGTGAATTTAGACAGCGATAAGGGTTTCTGATTGAGACCAATTTTAGAGCTTGGGTTCTAATTATTGCTTGCTGCAGTAGAAGTTGCCACAATTGGTGTCTGGTGGCGGGATAAGACCCCTGAATTTGGAGAGAAGTTGAATGGCGGATCTGGAATGGGGACAAAGTGTCTACTATTCACGCAAGTGATCCCGTTTGAATAGCTCCTGAGTTAATGGTAACTAATTTAATGACGCTAGTGACATTTTTTTTTGTTTTGCATAATTTTAATTTCCCATTTAGGCTTTTGATAAAATTCTAAACCTAATCAATTAACTCATGTTACCGAAATTTTGCTGTTTTACAATTTCAGTTTTTGTTTAGGCTTTTAAGAAAAGTCTAAACCTAATTCTCTGGTTCAGCGAAATGTAATATCATAGTTTGATTGTGAAAAATAGCTAATTGGAGCTATGTTTAAATTCTTCATTAATATAAAATCAAAACATGGAAATTGTTGTGTAAATGCATATTTCAAAGAAATAATAGCCTTCTTAATAATTTAATAAACTTTTACTTTCAGAGGAGATATGCTAACCCATCTATGCTCCGCATACAAGACGGTGAAGTCGCCGGCCCTTCAAGAGGAACAGTCATCAAATATTCTGGCCCTGTCATGACCACCAAGCTGTAAAGTATAGTTGTGATGAAAAAGATAAGTACTTCAAGTTGGAAAATGGGTTTAGAAATAACATTAAGAAGAGATGTTGCTCTGAAATGTCTTTTGAAAGGTATTTCTTGATGTTGAGGTATCCAAAAAGCTGTAAAGTATAGCTGTGGGTGAAAAAGATAAGTACTTCAAGTGGGAAAATGGGTTTAGGAAGGACATTAAGAAATTAACTTGCTCCGAAATGGTCTTTGAAAAGTATTTCTTGATGTTGAGGTATCCGAAAAGCTGTAGAGTATAGTTGTGAGTGAAAAAGATAAGTACTTCAAGTTGGAAAATGGGTTTAGAATGAAAATTAAGAAATTAACTTGCTCTGAAATGGTCTTTGAAAAGTATTTCTTGATGTTGAGGTATCCAAAAAGCTGTAAAGTATAGTTGTGAGTGAAGGGATTGGTACTTCAAGTTGGAAAATGGGTTTAGGAATGACATTATGAAAGGAACTTGTTCTGAAAAGATATAATAAAGCCATAAAAAGTGTTAAAAATGGAGAGGGGGCTCTTTGGACGGGCCCGGGGAGGGCGTTTGGGGATCCAGGGGCCCTTGAGGGCTGGGGTGGTCATATGGGAGCCCGGGGGACCTTTGGGGATCGGGGTGGGCCTTTAGGGGCTGGGGAGGGTCTTGAGGGTCTGAGGGGGTCCTTGAGGACCGATTGGTCCTTTGGGAGCCCGGTGGACCTTTGGGGACCGGGGGAGGGCCTTTGGGGGTCCGGGGGGCCCTTTGGGAGCCTGGGGGACCTTTGAGGACCGGTGGAGGGTCTTTGGGGGTCTGGGGGGCCCTTGAGCACCGATTGGTTCTTTGGGAACCGGGTGATGGTCTTTGGGGGTCGGGGGGCTCTTTGGGAGCTTGGGGGACCTTTGAGTATCGGGGACTTCCTTCGGGGTCAGGGTAGGGTGATTGGAACCCTTTGGGGTTGGGGTAGAGGACCTCACAACAATGTTAAAATACAACTTGTGTATTATAACGACCACAGAGTTTCACCCTCAAATTCTCTTCTAAAATCATCTTTTAAATCATCTTTTAAAATGTCTCTAACTGTTTCGCCGAAATAATTCCATAAAATGGCTAAAACGGTTTCGCCCAAATAATCCTTAAACGTAATTTCAGCGTGTTCCTTTTGTTTGGCATCTCTGCGCTGGCACATTTCAAATTATTTAGAAACCTGATTCCCGCGCTAAAACAATTCATCGCTAAGATCTAAACATTCGCTCTGAGACAGTTCTCTTTAGAAACAACAAATTAATTTCCCTTTCGTGAATCTATTCTCTTTAGAAACAACAAATTAATTCCCCTTTCGTGTCAATCAATCAATCATGACATCATCTGTCATGTGTGATCTAAACTTTGCCCCGGAGACAATTCTCTTTGGAAATACATCAAAGACATTAATTAACTTGACGTCATCTGTCAGACATTCCCCGGAAACAATTTGATTAATGACTCAATAATCCATGAAAGTGAGAAAGTTCCTGTTTTTCCATTCTCACTGACAAAATCCATAAAACAGACATAAATGTGAGAAAGTTCCTGTTTTTTCATTCTCACTGACAAAAACCATAAAAACAGACATAAAAGTGAGAAAATTCCTGTTTTTCAAGTGAGAAAAATACTGTTTTTTCATTCTCACTGACAAAAACCATAAACCACGTGGTTCTATGCCCATATATGGTGCCCCCCTGGAGTTATTATGGCATCTCTACTAATGAACGATAAAGTTAAACTTAAAAAAAAACCGTTAGTAAAACCAACAAAATTCGTGTTGGGCTACCGGCCTTTTCAACCCACTAAAACTAGATTGTCTTTTACGCTTTACTGATGGTCTGTGAGGGTAAGGTGAACGTTTTTAGATATAAAACTAATAAAAGATAGATCCCTTGCCAAAGATCCCAGAAATAGGAACTTTTGCTAACAGCAAGGCCTGAGAAACGTGATAGCAGCCGTCTTCAATTTAACAGCCATTAATTATGCCGGTCTAATTTCACTTTGAATTTAAAAAATAAGGCGTGCTTCCAAACAGCCAAAAATCAGAACTTCTTGCATATTTAACAATCTTGGGAATCAATTAAACGCCTTTTAGCAGATAGAAAATGCCAGAAAAAAGAAAATAGCTTTGCTCAAATGACGGTTTTCAAAAAATCTATCTCTGGAATCAGAATTGGAATCCTGAAATTGCCTTCAATAAATTCCAGTTCCATTCTAACCTTTCGGTTTATAAATTGAAAAAAGAATATACAACATTTTAACATT